>JAQFZC010001713.1:0-27481 GCA_034695205.1 Dicyrtoma fusca | reverse complement strand
TAACGTGTCAATTCGTTATAGCTTTCAGATTAGTTTATAGATTTTAGAGAATGAATTGTGGCATTTTAAAATAAAGTGTTTTGACGCGGGTATTAGGAAGCGAGTTCCAACTAGAAACATATCGTCTACTAAGAGGTAAAATGCGGTAGATCCAGCACCGGCTAAAAGCAAAATGAGGCACATGGAAAAGATGTAAAAATCAGACCGGTGCAAATCCAAATGCCATGTGCTGGATATGCCTCAACTTGCTTAAATGGACTGAAAGAATTAGATTAAATGGAAGAATGGATTTGCCACACTTTGCTTCTGGCTCACATTGGATCTGAGCTCATTTGGCTTCTTACAGACGATATGCGGGTGCATGTAGACTAAATGGAAGAGATTTTGGAGCTTTGTGCATGCAGTGAGATGATGATTGGGAGTATCGGGTGGATGGCTGTGGCCGGAAATGATGGCTGACTTGCCTGTGTCGAGGAGACAGAGGTTCTTTCGCTCGCAGTGGTCGCCGTCGAAGGGCAGCTGGCAGTGGCAGGTGAAGTCCGTGTCGTCGAGCCGGTGGCAGGTGGCGCCGTTGAGGCAGTGGTGCGCTTTGGTGGCGCAGGGGTCGCGGTCCTCACAGTCGGGGGCGAGGTAGCCCTGCACGCAGTCGCAGTAGTACTGGCCGTTCTGCTTCATCACGCACTCGCCTCCATGCTTGCACGGATTACCCTGCAAACCAAACTTTTTCAAAGCCCCGCTAAAACATTTCTTCTTTGCTATTTTCAAAAATCCTAAATACTCCTTTTTTCACTTTTCACAAGTTTTACATTTAAAAACCATTGTGGCTACTTCCAAAATAGCTGCAACTACAGTATAACGATTTGTAAAAAGTGTAATGGACCAGAGTTAAATTGAACCGGGTTGGAAGATTAACTAATTCCTGGATTGTGGGGACTTTTGTCAAACTGAAATTAAGGAAACACTCGACTTCCATCACAATGCTGCAAACTAATGCTTTTAATACTTGTTCGCCCACGATTTACGATTTTAAAATGTCAATTTCCTTAAAACCGTGTTAATGAAGCATCTCGATTCGACCGGGGATCTCGAGCCTATCATCAATTGCCGCAGTTTATAATAAAAGTCCAAATGACCAAGCAATTAAAATGCACTGACCTGCACACAAAGGTCCTTGAGGTCACAGTGAATCCCGAAGTAGCCGGGGTCACAGACACAGGTGCAGTTGGGCAGCGGTTGGTTGAGAGTCACCAGCTCCACCGGGTGTCCATTTATACAGGAGGGAAGTCTACATTGTGGCGGGTTGGCCTGCGCATGAATTTGACCTGAAAAGGTCAAGGCCCAGGTCAGGAGTACTGTGCTAAAAATGCTGGTTTTTTTACCCTGGATTCGAATGGGGCAACTGGTCATATTTAAGCACCTTCATACTAATTCTCTATGCTGCTGGCCTGTCAGTTCTCGTGGTTTTTAAACTCCTTCTGGATTTTAACTTTTTTAACCATCTTGAAACATTCTTTTGAATTTTACAATTTCGCTCAAGATTTGATTTATCGTTTTTATAAGCATGCATGATGCATAATGCATGAGCACGAAAGCAAGAGCAAAAATAAGATTGAGTCTCTCTCAAGAGTATTTTGTTTCGTTTATTAATATTTTGGAATTAGGATGGATGGATGATGGATTGGTAGGTAATCTGCTAATATGCAATGGTAACAAAATTAAATGCGCTTGTGGGCTTGTGCTGTTCTGTTCTGTTGCATACTTGATTAGACAAAATTTAGTTCAAAGTAAACAGCGAACGTTAACAATGACATTAATTTTTATTAAATTATTATTTTTATGCTGGGCAATGTTTTAATTACTTTTGCAAAAAAGTATACTGCAAGACTGTAACAATCCAATAATAAAAATTCAAAACTTAATAAAATAAATTCAAAAAGTTTACTAAAATTCAAAGGTGAAGTTGTTTACTAAAAATGAAAATAAACCAGTAATACAAAAATTAAATAAGAATTTTATCGTTATTTTTAGAACAAATTAATGAATTAAGCGTAGTTGACAATGCAATGTTGCCATCATGAAGCTGTACAATAAAGTAGAAGCTGTTTTACTACGGCAATGAGTGAAAAAATGGGTAAAAGGATGAAAATAATGATTCTGATGATGCGTCAGGAGCTTGTAAACGAATAATAATAATAGTTGTTTAAGTTTATTAATGTGTATACCAGTTCATACTGTACATTTGTATCTTTGTATGTAATATCGCAATAAAAAACTACTAAGAGTAAAAGCAAGTTTTGGTTTAATAGTAAATTAAATGCATCCATAAATAGCCAAGGAATTAGAAGTTAATTACAGAAGACTTGTCTAAAAATTTACGAAAAACATTAATTAGTAGGCAAAATGATAAAATATATGTAACAAATAGGAAAGCTATGGCAAAATAGTGATTACCTTCACAAAAATTTAAGTATGCAAAATATGCAAAAAGATATTATTACGTGTACTCTGTAATATGTATGTACAAACCCCAAAGAAGAAAAGACAAAAAAGGAATTCTTCTAACTGTAAATTACATCTTTTTTAAAGCTAATGCTAAATTATCAAAGGCAGTACTAGAAACACAACACACAACTTTTCTTTAAGTACATAACAGTTCTGCAACCAGTCGACGTCTTCGAAAATCAAAGTCTCTCTAAGTGCAGTGTGTAAATATTTTCGACAACTTCCACCTAATTGTCTGAGAAGTAAAATCACTAAAAACCTGTAAACTTTAACTTGGCTGCTGATGCTGGAGATGCAAATTGAGATTAAGATTAACGTCGTTCATTGGATTATCACTGATAGTAATGTTGCTGCTACCACTGCTGTTGTTACTGCTGCTACTACTGCTGTTGTTAGTACTGCCACCACTATTTTGGTTTTTATTCGTATGATGTGCGGTCACGTGAGTGTTTCGATTGCCCCTTTGCGTGAATCTAGACGGGCAGAAGGGACACTTGAAGGGTTTTTCCCCGGTGTGGACCCTTACGTGATTTTGAAGTTGACCCCACTGTGCAAATTTCCTACTGCATGTCTGACAAGTATAGGGCTTCTCCCCCGTGTGGACTCGCTCGTGATTGTTCAAGTTCACTTTCTGGTTAAATCTCTTCCCACAATGAGAGCAATGGTACAGTTGTTGGCTTGATTGTTGAACTACCGCCACTGACATGAGGGAATGAGAATCATAGTGGATTCGATTGTGCACTTCCAGCTTCTGCATTGTTGAGAATTTCCATCGACAGACGTGACAGTGGAAGGGCTTGGATTTGATCTCGAAGGGATTCACGATGGCAGACGTGGACAAGGCTTCGTCTGCTGCAGCAATTTTTCGATCTTTCTCAATGAACGAGTAGGCGAAGGAATCCAATTCTGATGTCTGAATTTGCATCTTGGGCTGCTTTGAATTTGATTTTGATTTGGGCTCTCTCTTTCGCTTTTTAGTTGGTTCCATTTCCATTTTAGAGGCGTATCTAGAAAGGCTTGAAATATGCATACGGTGTTAGTTTATGGTCCAGTTTTGAAAACCATCTTCGTAAAGAGTTTGTGCGAGTGCGAAAACACTCAATCAAGAGGTAAATAAACTGCCATAAAACCCGTAGTTTCAAAAACCTAGATACTTTGTTTATATAAAGAACGAGATACAAAATAGGAGAAAATCATAACCACACCAGGGTCAATTGTCAGGTTTACAAATATCCTTTTGTATTGGAATATGCTTATATATTATGGAATAAACAAAATAGTTTATTTACGTCCTTGCAGGTAAATCAATAAATCTACTGAAGGCAATTTATAATTTAACGGTTTCAAAATTTCACTGAATTGAAGATCGTTTTGAAAACCGAATTATTAAAGATTCTGTTTGCTGTTGCTTGTAAAATTAGGATGCAAGAACGTGGCGATACGGTACGGTCTACGGTATTCTGTTAAGTATGTTCATTAAACAGTTAGCTTACTTTCAACTTTTTGATCCTCTTTTTTTGTTAGATTGTAAATTTTGACTTGTCTCGAACTTTGGGCTTGAATGTGTAAAAATACGGTGTAAGTATTTTCATTAAAATACTTGTTCTTTGGAGTAATTCCGCTACAAAATAATTAATCATTACAAAATTAGAAGCAAAAAATGTTCAATGTACCAATATACTTACATAAGTAAAAGATTAAAAGTGTGTACTGATTACAAAGTATTTGCTTTCAAAAAAAATAATACATTGGGTATAATATATCAGTTCTCTTCTCAGTTTCACAAACCTTTCTTTGAATGCTCGTTTGATTCCGCAATTATAAGTAAAAGTGTCTAATATTCAATATGACTGTCACTACATTTATTCTAACTTAACACTGACTAACAACAGGAGCTATAAAATGTTAAGGTTTGATCACCAGTCACCAGCATTATTAATATGTAGTCTAATGTAGTCATCTCTGGTAAAAGATAAACTTTTCACTATTCACTATCAGTCACGAACTGTTCTTCATCTCAGATTATTACAAATGTTGAATGTGAGCTAGGAAAGCGTCACAATATAAGTTTTAACCTTTTGTTGGTATTTTTTAGCTGATTTAATTTGAATAGTGATTTTGAGAAAAAGTTTGCTGTCAGGAATAAAACTGAGCCGTTGAGGCGCTATTTATTTTAGCTCGTCGTGAGCCCCCTCGTTCACCATTAAGTTCACTTTGCCTTGAAAAAGTTGCTCTTGTTTAGGTTTTCGAGTGCCTTCAAATTTTACCGCCTAACCAACTATTTCGTGAGAAAAAAATACAAACAGCACTAATTTAGTTGAAAAAAAAACAAAATAAAAGATTCAAAAGCTGGTAACTCCGTCCATGGTCCGCTGTGTCCCACACTCCCACACTCCCACCTAACGTTGTCTGCGACGAAGGAACCAAGGAACAAGTAAATAGACTTTTATGCTGCCAAAAGTTCCTCAATGTTCTTTGAAATGCAAACCCTGCCATCTGCTCAGGCAAGACGCCAAGTAAGCAAAGAATGCGTCTGTGCCTTTGAGTCTAGAAACGGCTCTGCAGGGTTGCGACGGGAAATTCCAGAGAGCAGGACATGCAAGCAAAAATAATAAAAATCTTCCACTTCCAGTGTCACGTGACAAGAGTCGAATTTTAAACTTTTACACGCGCCTTTTCCTCACTTTTTAACTTAAATGTTAAAATGTTTTAAGGTCTTTTACACTGATTATGGTTCTTCATTAGTTAGACTCACAATCCAAGTTTAATTTAATTTAATTTTTACATTGGCAGGATCTGTCGAAAACAAAGTTAAGCACTGTTTTTGGGCCTGATTGAACAGACATGTGTTAGTCCTAGTCCTGTGTATCTGTAACTAAAATTGGATCAACTTAAAACCTTAAGAGTAATAGTTTAATCCTCCATATCCAATCTGTAATTAAATATTCAGTGCAAAATTTGACATCTCCAACAGAACATACCTACGTCTATCGTCTGGTCTAATATTTTTGATAATAGATTTTGCACTTCAAAAATACAATAATTTCACTCACGTCTTATTTAGCCCTTTACATAATTACATATTGTAGTGTGCTTACTTATGTATGTACATATTTCAAAACTTATTTATTGTCAACTGTTGACGTTTGATGTTCTCACAATAAATCAGTAATCAGCGTGCGAAGAAGCTAAGCTCGCCATTAATCAGTGATCAATTAGTGTAATTCATTAAATAACAAAATGTTCTCCATGCTGTTTAATGGATTGACGGTATTTTAATGAACAGTATTACGAATTTGGGCATTATTGACAGCCCAAGGAAAGAATAAAATGTGCTATAAAATTAAGGTTAAAGTTGTAGTAGGACTTTTAATGTAAAATCACAAGTAAATAAAAATAGTTTATAAATTAGCTATAAGGAGGACTTTCGTGTTGAAATGGACTTGAACAGTTCAACAAGGATTTGCGGGTCACTTTTACTTGCATTCATACCGAATGTGGCCGACTACGTAAGTTCATCTGATTTAACTATAATAACGTATGTAAATACGTATTACTTTGCTACTAGTGTCTTATTTGCAATTTCCAATAATTAAACTACCACGCTCATAATGTCGACTATCAACATTTTGCATTATTTGCAACGCTGGCCATCCCCAAACCATGTTTTTTTATTTGGAATCCTTTTGAAAGTGTAAACCATCATTTAAATCTGGACATTAATTCATAAGAAAAATAATACGTAGTATAAATTACTGAATAAGGCAAGTAACTAACTAAAACTAAAATATATAATACCGAATAGTTGTGCTTTCCTAGATATTGAATACGATTACAAACCGACCTTTGACCCGAGCTTTCATAGACACATTTACCCATGGACTGCTTGGAGTTGTGACGTGGCTGGTGTTTGAGCCCACGGCCGTCACTTCCCTCGCAAGCACCAAGTCAACTTCAGGAACGTGGAGAACCCTCGTAACTCCCTTGTCAGTATTCATCTTGGCCTCTCTCATTGACCTGGACCATTTTTTGAGCGCCCGAAGCTTTGACCTCCGAGATGCCCTTCGAGCCCCACACAGAGGCATCTTCCACTGCACTGGACTCATGCTGTTCCTCAACGTTTTCTTGGTCGGTTTGAAGTCCCAGCGCGGGGCGCTTTTATTCATGGTCTCCTGGATACCTCATCACCTTCGGGATGCAACGAGACGGGGCCTTTATTTGTATCCGAATCCAACTTCTGGACAAGTTCACACGCCACCCATTCCACCGGCACTCGTCACTCCCCTCACCATCGCATTTCCCTGGCTCATCTATTTTATTTCCACCAAATTCCCTTCGTCCGTCAATCAGTATCAAGCCATTCGACAGCAAGTCTTCACTGCATAATGCACCAACTCCTTTTTCATTTACAATGTTTTTGTTTTTGTGACCTTCTGACCTACTCTCCTACCGACACGACACCAAATACTCATTCGCTTGAGTAGTCTAATTATCATTTAATATATCCGCATTCACATCGTCGTCGATCCTATGCGTGTTTTTGTTTCTAAGTACTAGGTGAAAAATATGCGACCAAAATAATTGAATTAATCTAACAATAAGCTAATAGCAGCTTATTGTACTTATGTAGATGGCCGATTTCAATTGTTGATCAGCTTTAATCGACGTCATTGTTGTTGCCTTTCATGAAGTAAAATGTGTTATTGTTAATCATAACAATACGTTAAATGTAAGCATTTAGAACCTTTTTAAAGTATTTTTATACGTAGGCAGGAAATATTCTATTGTTGGTTTTATGAATTGAAATCAGTTGGAGAAGCCTTTGCCTTTTCCATTACAAACAAATTTGAATTTTTTAATCCTGACGCTTAAAGGCGGTTATGATTGTGAACTGTTGACTGTGATACAACTATGTATTTAGATTTTACATTTCTAACTAATAAGCGATTATACAATATTTTGTTAATTATGGAGTTAATGAAATAAAAAATAAAAATGACAATTAAATTCAGTTGTTTATAAGTACATTGAAAAATTGGAATTCTAAATCCGGATTGTAATTTCGTTGTCGTCACCGCTCGACGAATGCTTACTGCAGCTTTCTTATTAAAATTGTATCGTTAACCATTGCTCATTGCGTTCCATTGCATTGCATTCCGCATTATTGGTAGGTTTTACGTTTTAATTTAATTCTTAATTTAGGGTGGATTTTTGAAAAAGTGGCTTGTAAAAGTGTTACACTGAAGCTACCGTGATACTCGGAATAATTGAATTTAAGCTGTTGCAGTTAACACCACCATTTTGAAATTGAGCGACCTCGTGAATGAAGGAAAGACGGGGAATAATCCGGAGTTTTACTTTGCTTGCTCATTTTGGGCCCCGTTTGGTTTGTTATGTCATGAAGACTTGATTATTTTGGTCGCCGAGAAGGACGAATCAATTAAGTTTCATTTCAATTGAGTTTGACGGTGAGAAGCCTTCGTCCTGTCACTTCTTACGTTCAACTGTCTCCCTAAATCCACTCTTAGGGGCCGTTCAATTATGATTAAAACACCATTTAGAAACATGCCAAGGGTGCAGTGTAGTGCCTGTTTTCATAAAAATGTAAACGTAACGGCATGCAGAAGCATTATTACGTAGTACTTAGAAGATGGTGTTTTGGCCTTTGTACAAACTTGAATTAAATTTCAAATACAGACCATTTGTTATTAGTGTGTAAAAATACAGTTAGGCCTCTTTGGAAGGTCGTGTCGCCGTAGTAGAGGAATGCGACGTAATATTGACAAGGTCCCTTACAAGCTTATTGTCTAAAGTATGAGTGCACATGGAATTACTGGGCCTATATTAAGGGTCATCCATATGGTGGCGGACGAAAGTGGGGGCCGAGAGGGGCAGTGCTTTTGAAATGGCCAAATGTAAGGACTTGGAGTGCGTGGGTTGGAAAGTGTGGTGGGGAATGTGTGGATGAGTCCGAGTGAGTTATTAATGGGTCGAATGGTGGACTGGTTGGGGAAAGTAGATTTGTTTGAGTTGACGTGAATATTTGATGACAGTCAATTGATCCAGAGAATCCAGACTCAGTGACGAGTGTGACGAGGCTCTCGACTGTCCAACGCTTTCTTCCACTCGTCCACTGCCTCCACAACTGCTTTACTCCGAAGGAAAACATCTGCACCACCAAATCCACCCAACACACTTGTGATGGACAAACCAATTTCCATGCAACATTCCAATCAATCCCTCCCAAACATCATTTACTTAAGAAGCAAAACAAATCCCCCAAAAAGGAGTTCAAAGGAACAAAACCCAAATGCATCACAATCAATTATAACTCACATTTTTACTCTCTTTAGACATTTGCCCAAAGTAAATGTGTCCAATTGGCAAATTCCTCAAACGTGCAGAAGAGCCAGTATTTACATGTTTTCATAAAAGTGCAAAACATGTTTTCAGTACTTATTTTTAAAGAGGGACCAAACTTCGTTTTTGCATCTTTTCAGTAAATTGCAAAATGTTTCATTCACATTTTTTTGAATGTTGTATTTCCTATTTACCTCTGTTTTTTTTAAATACCTACCTACGTTTGACAAGATGTATTTTCAACTTACCTATATAGGTACGTGGCATGATTCGATAAGGTTTAAATGGACTTTCAAAAGTCGCAAAGGGTTCGTTTTCCATGTTTTCCAAAAGATCCAAATTATTGTAATTGTAAGCATGTTTTGAAAATGATGAGAACTTGCTTTTTCCATGACTTTAAAAAGGTATTTATAAAATATCCATGTATTGAATTTTGAAAGTCCATGACATTGTAATTCCAGGATTTAAATAAATTGGAATGTTACATCGACTTGGTTTGAAAAGGGAAGGGCAACGGTTTAAGAAGGTTGGGTCTCTTTGCTCCTTAAGTCTCTGAATTTGCTCCCCAGGTCCGGATCCTGCTAATAATGATTGAGTATAGACAATCTGCTTGTGCAAGTGACACAAGTTTTACACAGGGACTACATGCACGTAGCGATAGAAGTAAGTTAAATAGGCAAAGACACTGGACAGTGGAGTGAGATTACAGATTGGAGAAAAGTGGCCGCGCAACCGTCGTTAAAGTGGCAGGAGTGACAAGTGGCCGAGCAGTGGCTTTTAATCTCCTTCCCACATTTTTTCCTCTCAGTCAGGATTGGCACTCGGATTAGAATTTTACAATCCCAGCAGCCACAACAGTCCATTAAAATAAGCCCAGAATAATCTAATTGTCTAACTGCACCACTCGTCCACTTCCCAGCGCCTACACTTGACTTGACTTAAAAAAAGTTTCTATTAATAGCCATTAAATGTGGAATTAGGATAATTAGCGGCTGCTGGACTGAGTGTGACTGCCAATGGTGGATGCGACAGCACCAGACACAACCACCACAACGCTCTCGGAACAACAAGCTCTGGGCCTGGACTGGACGCCACAAACCCACCCACCTGACCTCCACTTGACCTCAGGGGAAGCAGCCAACACTCTCAGTCGGACCAACAGTCAACAAATCTCCCAACAACTTTTCTCACAAAGTCTCAACTGGGCACTCAATCAACCCAATCAGCGTCTCATTCCACGTCTGACTCCATTTTTATTTATTTTCATAGAATACTTTTCTACTACTTTTTACATTTCCCTACGGTTAATAGGTTAATACCCAATAATACTTTTCACTCCAGTTTTCCAACATTTCTTGGTCAAAAGCGAATTTTCGTATTTCCACTCTTCCCACAATTCTACTGTCGATAATTTGACACCAGGGCGCCTAGCGATCTTGTCCCTATTCGTTGCTGCATTGTCTAAATGCAACTGTCGATAATTGACAACTTTTATACTTTAGGATAGGAAATTGTACTTAGGCCCTATTTTTCAATAAAGAAACCACTTTTTAAAAGAATCATTTTTCAAAACTACAACTTTTCAAAAAACTATTCTGCAATTTTTTAAACTAAGCAATGGGAGCCATGGGAGGGTTTAAATCAAGTGTAGAAATGTAGACTTTGGAATTGTACATCTGCTGTTTCGATCAGTATGAGATAGGCTTTTTGAAAATGCACCCTTTGTTTGATTCTGTTTGAAACTGTATTTAGTAAAAGGAGATCCGGGAAGCGGGGCCGGGATCGTCGGAGGCGTGGTTGGTGGTGCGAAAGGACGAGTGCGGCCAGCAAAGAATAATTCGGCTTGTGACTGGACGAGCGAGGGAGGCTTGAAGAAGAGCAGTTCGAAGCAGGAGGAATTGATGGACCAGTTCGCTCCGGTGCTCCAGCCTGAACAGCAGCAGCAGTTCTACCAAACCTTCCAAATTCCCAGTCACAATCACAACCAGTTGAACCGCAATCCGAGTGACATGGCCACATCCGCGACCGCTGCCCACAATCCCAGCCATTTCTTGAGCATGGGGTCGAGTGACCCGGAGTCGGAGACGAAGAAGGAGGACGGGGGACGGAAAGGGACGGAAAGTGCGGCTGGAGCCTCGGCTGCCGGCAAAGTTTTGCTTTTGAGTCAAATCTTGATTCTCTTCTGCTTCCTCATCTTCGTCACTTACGACGACGAGGTGGACGCCATGAAGGCACTCAAACTGAACAAAGACAAGAAGAAGGGGGAGGAGGACGTCAATTCACTCCCTTCCTTCTATCCGAGTAAGTCACGTATGCACAGCCCCTATCCACACAATCACATCAATTCACTCCCTTCCTTCTATCCGAGTAAGTCACGTATGCACAGCCCCTATCCGCACAATCACATCTCAAATTGAGGCAGCAGAAACTTTCCCGGAAAGTTTCTGCACCTCAAAATTTCCCTGCCAAAATTTATTACTGAAAAAACAGCTGACCCTCATTCACGGTCTCTTCGTCTCTTGAATCCACCTACGACTCACAACTAATAATGTTATTAAGTATTCTCACAATTTTAAAAGCATTTCAATTTTTCCACCTTCTTGGTAATACGATCTCTTGCACCCTTTCAAAAACAAGAGGCAGAACATTTTACATCTTTTCATAACATTTGAATTTTGAATGGTATTTCTAAACAGTCCACAGTCCAGGGTGAAATTGCATCTTTCCCAGTTCGAAAGCAGGTAACTAGTGAGTGCATCTTGCAACCAGTGCCAAACACATGTGTTGGAATTTTAAACATTTCAAACAAGTGTACTTACTACCTTTTGCACCGCATCAATACATGGAAATGATCAAGTATGCAAATTGTGCTAAAGCTTGTATTCGGGATGTTTCTTTCAACCATCTATTTCTAAAGTGCTTTTAACGTGTTGCTCTAGTTTAAAACATAAATAAGGCATTTTGCATTCAAGAAAAAATCATGTGAGTCAGGTACTTTTTTCCTTTTAAAAGCACACTTACATATGACAAGTAAATTGTCTGTTTTTTTGATTGAGATGCTTGGTGCTTGCATAGATTTTAGAAAGCGTGAAGCATTTTCCAAACCATAAATCGTGTAGATTTACTTTGTGAATGTTTGATATTTTTCAAAAGCTCCGTTTCAGTGCTTAAGGAAATAATAGATTTTGGACTGTGGTCTGTAGGACGTCTCTGTTACTGTGAAAGACACTTTGTTCTTGGTTGTTATTGCAGGGTAAAGAGATGTGTGGCTGTGACAGTTTGGAGGTTGAAGCTGGAGATGTGAAGGAGTGAGATGCGGAAAAAGGTAGACTAGAGATGGGAAGAATTAATAATTGGAGCGAAAGGTCAAGTTCAGCTCTTTGTACGCACTTATCTTTCTTGTTGGCTGAGGCAGGAACAAAGAATCTGCTTCATTTCCATTAACACGGCCGCCATAATTCCAGCAAACTATTTATTTCCATTGCTTTGTAGATCCTCAAACGAGGATAAAAGAAGCTAAAATCTAAAAGTAGACGCGAATCATTGCCACCACCTCCAGTATCAGCCAATCACTAACTTGGCTCTCCACGTGTGCTAACTCTCTCTTTTTATATTAATTTGCAATCCATTTCCCCATAATTAATTCATTTCACGTCTTCTAAGAGGCAAAATGTCCTATCTCAAGTTTTTAGTGCAAGTAACAACCAAGTTGAACGCACTTCCAAAATCACATGTATAATTATGTAAATATTTTTCCCATGTGCAAGTTGTAACGGCCATGTACGTATGGTGTAAGAGACTGCTAATAGTAAATAGGCGCTTTGAGTTATATTTTAAAAAACATAAAGCCGTTTTGCACATTTTCAACGACTCTTTTAGAAGACATTTGTCGCATTTTGAAATAGCTAGGGCTAGAAAATTGGTGGTAGGGCATGATTTGGCAAACGGGGTACGAGAGAAGAAATGATGAGTGGAGATTTGTTCTGATTTCTTTTATGAGAACATCTTGGAGGAATTCCCTCATCTTTCATCAAGTCAAAAGACTCATCTTGCCCAATAATGTACAGGCCAAGAACCTAAAGACAAATCAAATACCGTGCTTGCCCTGTCGCTAGAGTGCGTAATTTTGTAAAGTTGTAATAAATATTGAAGATGCCTTCTTTTGCCTCTTAACGGTAAGAGAGTCTGTTATGCACTGAGTCTATAATTGGGCTTAGAAGGAAGAAAGAGGGTGATAATGAAAAATGGATTACAGTGAAACAGTTCCTAGCACAAAGGCTCATCAATCAGGTCCATTATGGAGTCAAGTTTAATGCTAAATAAACTCACAATGCAAATAGAACAAATGAATGATTCATTGTCAAGTCGGTAATTTAATACAACAAAACAATTGTGGACAACAAATTGAAATTGAAATGAGATAATGTGCTCGATAATTGAGATGCCACTGTCTGACACAACAGAATTAAGGAACTACGACAGGACAGAATAAAATGAAACTATTTTCGCATCCAGTGCAATGTAGTTTAGATGCGAGATTAAATTTTTGAAAAAAGTGTAAGAAAATAAGTTGAGGCAGAAGGTTGAAGTGATTAGTGCCTTCGTCTGTGGCTTTTAGCATTTAGCTTCTTTCTGTTAGTCACTTCTCACGTCTCACTCATCCCTTTCTCGGCTAATCGGCTTCCACACAGACAAACTTTCTGGCTTTCTCACTCAATCAAACGTTAAATCTCGACATTTACACTTTTTCCAGTCCTCACAACCACCGCCTACTGCTCCTCGTTCTTAGTCGACATTTGACACCAGTCCACGCATCAGTCACCACTTCAACCAGCACAGCGCACTGTAGTTGTCAAGTTTTTTATTTACATTTTTTAAAAGCTTAAATGTTTTAAAATCATAATCATAACCTAGGTATTTAAATCGACAATGATTTTAGATCGAATTCAGTTCCCTTTAGTTCTTCTCTGTGTGGAAACGTTGATAATAATTTTGTTTGTCGAGTTTGTGAGTTATGACGAAGAGGCGGACAGTAGTAATCACCGAAATTCGGTGGATCCCTCCTGGGGAGGTTTAAACCAAGCAAATAATACCATCAAACAGTATGAGCCAAGTACGTACTGCCCTGGGTCACACTTGAACCTTTTACTCTAAATAAAATTAGAATAATTAAATTAACAAGACTTGTAGCGGACTGATATTTATCGGAGGTCACTGGTCAAATGTTGTACTTTAAGAGTGAAAAACTAATTTGCAAGTGTAAAACGTGGAACTAAAAATGAATGTTTGATTACACTAAATTTGAGAAGTTATTAATTGAATTATTTTGTTGATTGACAGTGTTTCAAGATGTGCACGTGATGATCTTCGTGGGTTTCGGTTTTTTGATGACATTTTTGAAGAAGTACGGCTACAGTGCCGTGGGCTACACTCTCATGATCTCCGCCGTGGCAATTCAGTGGTCGATTCTGTGTCGGGGGGTCTTCCATCATGACGGAAACGTCATTCCCATCAACATTACAAGGTATGTAGTTCAGTACTGCTAAAGATTGAATAAAATAAATAAATAAATTTTATTTTGTCTCAATGTTGCGTGTATTGTAAATAACTGTTTAGTTTAATAAACGGAGATTTCGCGGCTGCCGCGGTTCTCATTTCCTTCGGCGCTATTCTGGGCGTGTCTTCGCCGCTGCAGCTGCTGATCATGGCCTTCATCGAGGTCTTTCTGTATGCCGCGAACGAGTACATTGGGGTGGAGCTTCTCAAGGTCGTTGACATCGGGGGGTCAATGTTCATCCACACTTTTGGCGCCTATTTTGGACTCGCCGTGAGCTTCATGATGCGGCGCCAGCACGACTGTGTCAGCGACAAGGAGGAGGCCACGCCCACCTCCGACGTTTTTGCGATGATCGGTGGGCTTTTATCTCAAACTTATTCTAAACTGCCTCCATCTAGCAATGCTCATTCAGTGCCTTTTGTTCATGCTCTCCATTCCGACTTTTTAGAAACAAAATACAGGGTTTCAAGTTTTCACAATTCCTCGTCTAGTAATTTATTTTGAATTGCCAAAATGTGCGCCTTGCGCTTTTTACAAATTCCAATCGACTGAGTTTTACGGTACCGAGGTATTTTGGAAACACCAAAAAATGAATGTTCAAATAAGCGAGCCAAAGAAGACAAACAATGCTTTTGGAATTTATTTTTGAAAAAACTAAATGGAAAAATTATTTTAAGAATAGGAAATTAAGAGAGAAGGCTTTTTGAAAAAGTAGTTTTTTGGAACGTGTGAGTTTGAGCGCAGGGTTGATGGGGAATGGTTGGCAGGGAATGTAATAATAATTTTATTAAGTCGATTTGGCCATTTGGCCCATACAACAACGTTGGCAGGGAATGTGAGTTGTGAGAAACGGGACAAGAGTGGCGGAAGAGAAGATGAATTTATTGTGATTTTGTTTGACGCCAGGCACGGTCTTTCTGTGGATGTTCTGGCCGAGCTTCAACGCCGTGATGGCGACGGGCGACGACCAGCACAGGGCGGTGCTCAACACGGTTCTGTCGCTCACCGGATCCTGTCTCTTCAGCTTCGCACTGTCCGCCATTCTCAGTCCGGACAACAAGTTCAACATGGTCCACGTTCAGAATGCGACGCTGGCAGGCGGCGTGGCGGTGGGCGCCACGGCCGACTTGATGATCAAACCCTTCGGCGCCCTCATCATTGGCGGCGGGGCGGGAATTCTGTCCACCGTCGGCTACGTCTTCGTCACAGTGAGTCACCCGCCCTCGTATTCCTTGACGCCCTCGGTCACTAAAGCTCAAATAAAATGCCCTAATTATGTATTTTCTTTCCCTTCTCTGACAGCCGTTCCTCCAGAAGTCCATGGGGCTGCATGACACGTGTGGCGTGAACAACTTGCATGGGATGCCGGGCGTGTTGGCGGGACTGATTGCGACCATTGTGGCCTTGACTGCAACGGAGAAGGATTACGGGAAGAGCCTCTACCTCCAGTATCCCGCCAGAGCCCCCTTCGACGGATCCCAGGAACTGACTGACCTCCGACAAGACCTCGTCAAGGCCGAACCCGGACTCAACAGAACTGCCACCGAACAAGCCATCTACCAACTCGCAGCACTCGGCGTCACCCTCCTCATCGGCATCGTCGGCGGAGCCGTCACAGGTCACTTGACAATTTATCCCTCCGTCACTTTGCAGCTCCACTTCCTTCTCCAACACTCACATCGCTAGTTTTCACCCTTTCCAAAATCTCACTTTCTTCTTTTTCATCTTTTCAAAGCTTCAAGCACTTGTTTTCACCCTTTGAAAGCTCTTCCTTTCCACTTTTCACTTTTTTACCATTATTTACTATAGTTTTGATTGTTTTTGAAAATGCCAATATCTTGTTTACACATTTTTGCCCGTTGTAAAAAGCGAATATTTGGAATGATAACTTTTGTTATGATATTTTGCCTTGACTCAGGAATGATTTTGCGGATCCCGGCGCTGAACTCGGTTCCGAAGGAAGTTCTGTTCGACGACTCGCACTCGTGGGCCGTGCCGGAGGAGGAGAGCGGAGGACCGCACTGCACCGTCGCCACCATCACTGGACCCAGCTACCAAGAATCAAACCCCAACAAATACAAAGATTCCAAAGATAGTCAGTTGTAATCGTAGCCAATAATTAATAAATAATATTATCATGTCCATTATTTCATTTTCCAATGGAATCCCACGTGTACTGCAACTGCCACTTCTCATTGCGTCCAAACTCATTCCGGGCAGTGAAACCAAAGCAAAAACAGTGCAACACTTCTTATTCCATTTAAAAAGACAGAAACCTAATTTCAACCGCTCATGCCACACTTTCATGATTAATAGATAATTCATTTTTTATGAATTCATTGCATTTTAAGGGCTAACTAGGACACGGGTGTATCAATTAAATGAGTAATCACATAAATATATGCGTACAGGTAATGCAATGTTTTAATAATTACTATATACTGCTATGTATGTACTTCTATCATCCATAATGCGCGTAAAAATTGGGATTGATTAGCAATATTGTGTGGGCACTAAGCATGTACTTATTAGCAAAGATCTTTTGGCATTTCCATTCAATTTTAATTTTCAGTTAACATCATGTGCACATTATCCCTACTTCCATGACTCGTCTTCTTCCAGCCTTTGCTCTTTACGTCCTTCGCGCTGGGTTTGGATCTGTAGATCTGATAATCTTTTGTATTGAAGACGAGTGGAGGTCAGGATGTGAGGAGGAGAGACGTAAAAAAAGTTTCGTCTCTGCATCCATGCTATGGCGAGCACTACAGTTGGTGAATAGTGCACGTGATGAGAGAGTTTAAAATGAGATTACATTTAAGGCCGCCCCACGAACCAAACCAAGGTCGCTCAATTCATAACGTGAGGCTCTCTTTATATCCGCAGCACATGTACAACTGCACCCTCGCATTACGCAACCTGTCAATGCATAATAAATGAGGGAACGCCCACAAGTTTCACACCAGAATTACCCTACAATTTTGACCCCCTCCCCCTTCTACCACAACAGCACTAATAATTCTTGATTCTAAACGACTGTCTTGACGTAATTTCTGCGTAGCCCCTATACCCTCAGTATGTATCACAATAATTTCCCTTAAATTACATTCCAGTGCAGTGTAGTGCTGGGCTAGCCGGTTAAGTTAGTTGCTATCCAGCCGAAAGCAGAGTCTCTCGCCCTTCTTCCCTAATTTTTCTTCGCTGGTGAATTGTGCTGATAAGTGTAATTTATTATTGTTGGTGCTGGAGAAATATTTGTACATGGTTCACTTTAGCGCCAATACAATTTGAAGTTCCAGAGCTCACCAGTTTAGTTTTTACAAATAGATGACATTAAATTAGTGAGTAAACTAATTGTAAGTGGAGTGGGCAGGCGACAGTTTAAACTGACATTTTGGCTGAAAGTACGATGACTGTGGTGGGTGACAAGAGTGTGACAGATTCCGTGGGAGATATTTTTAAAGCCATGACTTACGACCCTCACGCACAAGTCGATTTCTCCACTATTCTGGTAATAAATTAATTGATGGTTATTTAGTTGAATTAATCGCATTTCTCATTTAACTCTTGCTCGATTTCCTTTCGCAGACTTGGCTCGCTTCCCGGAATAATGTACTGACTTCCATCGTGGACGGAGAATGGACGACGAGTGGAGGGAGCAAAGATGACCAAGTGGAATTTGTGGTGGGAGGGACGAAGGCGTGGCTGGAAAGGGGAGGGGCAACCCTGGTCAAAAGTCTCCTCAACGGTCTCCCAGCTAACGAGGCAACGACGGAATCTCAAGAGGCAGACAAAGGCCTTCGACTGCAAAAGTAATTATTTCCGGTCTTTCAATTCATTTGATTTTTATTTTTAAAACAATATAATTAACCAGCGGGTTTGGTCGGAGACTACGAAAGAGATTAATTGATCGTCATGACTTGGTTAGGTTGAGAGACTTGGTAGGAAAGGCGAGTGGGGACTTGTGTCTCCTTGAAAGTGTGGCCACTGGAATCCCCGTCTGGCAAATTAGGGAGTTCGACCAACCCACGTGGACAAACGAAATTCGGCCGCAAGCGGGAAATTCAAAAGTTGGCAACGAGCTCGTCCTTGTGGATTTACTTGAATCGTCCGACTGCTTTGGCAAACTTCTGAGCGGCGTCTTGAGTGGGGCAGCGGAGTGGGACGGCAGACTTGTTTTGGCAGTCAATGTCCAGCCCGGGAATTCCAGCCTCCTTCCCCTCATCTACCTCGTCCAAGCCATCAACAACGCCGGGTGAGACAAACGAAGAATGTGCCTCCAAAATTCACTTCCCTTTAATGACTTTTTTAATATTTCAAGAATTTAATTTTTGAACCTAACGCGCATCTTTCAGGATCCGAAAGACACCTATTCATCTCCTGCTGCTTGACTTGCACTCTCAAGAAATGAGTGCAGTGCTTAAGGAAGCGGCAGCCAAATGTAGGATTTCCGTCTGGGGCGACGTCCATCCGGCAATACTCAACAAGTGCCCTTACCCCCCGCATTTAATTTCTGGAGGTAATTCATAGTTAAGTGAAGCACGTTAGTAGTTAATAACATAATTAATGCAGAAATTAAATTCGGCATTTCCAGTTCTGTCGCCGTATGATGGAGTGACTGGCCGTGGAGCTCACTTCATCGTGGACTCGTCGGCGGACATTGAAACAGCCGTCGAGTCCATCTCAGCCAACGTCTGGTCTTCCGGAACACAAGTACGCTCATTTTTAAAAACCAGTTGTTTGTCAGTTATGTGGAAAATAAATTGAACTTTGACCGCCAGATGATTTCCCGAGCTCGCTCTCTCCTTTTCGTCCACCAACCCATTTACAAAGATGTGATTGCATCCCTTGAGGGAAGACAGAGGTCGCTTCACGTCGCAGCGGATGTGGCTGCCAAAAGTGCGGATTTTATTCTGCGGCCACAAGTGAACCTTGATGTGGACAAGATTCTTAAACAAGGGGCCAAAGTAGGAATAAATATAATATGAATGTATTATAGGAATAAGTTAGCTCATCGAACTACCTGCGAATAGTTGAAGAGATTAATATTTGTAATAATTTAATTGAAGGTTTCGAGTGCAACGCTAGAGGGAGGTTTGCGTGGCCCAACTCTGGTGTACAACATTGGAACTTCCGCTGACCTCGTCACGTCGCCCAGGGCTGGAACAGGTCACATCCTCGTCGTCATTCCGTACAGAAGCAACGCGGAACTCCTCGGCCTCACCAACAACTTCGACCTCCACAACCAAGTCTTCCTTTTTGCCACCAACCTGGATTTCCTCAGACAAACTGCCAGCGCAATTAAGGTGGGCCTAATTAGCAACACTTTTAGTAGATAAGTAAACACGTTCCTCAATTATAACTCCAGCTAGTCAATGATTTTTACTGCTAATTAAACAAATCGGACTGGCAGTTATGACAATTTGCTCCTAATTAAAACCCATAATTGTATTTATTGTATTCCTCGAGTGAGCAGCAGTGCACCGAGTCAATGCTCACGTGTCTTTCTCTTTGTTCTGCTTACACAGGCAAAGGACGTTTGGGTGAACACGAGCAGAGGAACTGCTGAGGTTCCTCCGTGTTATTCTCGCAGCAAACTGTCGGTGCTAAGAGAGACAAACACTGGCCAAGAAACCAGGAGATTACTTGCGTGAGTGAAATGTTTTCTTGTTCTTCCTTGCAAGCAGCATTCGTAAAATCAAATTAAAAGATTGTAATGAAACAAGTTTTATTCCTTGCGTGTGTCTGTCGTGTCTTGTAGCGATGGCTCCCTGCTCAAGGCAGTGGAAGGCGCGGAAAAATCCTTGAAATCCTGGGCAGCCACTTCCGTCCCAAGACGCCTGGAGTTGCTAGAAAAGGTCATTGACTTGGTCGGTGGAGACGCCGGGGTCAATGGCAGCCAGAAACCAGGGAGCTTTTTGAATCCGTTGGTGAAAATTGCTGGTCGGATTTCCGCCATGGACGCGGGTGGGAATTTAAGTGGTGGAAAGTTAAAATTGGAAAACTTTCTTCCCGCGGGCCTCGTGGGCCTGGTTTTGGTCAATCCCGTCTCCTTCTGCGCTCCTTCGAAAGTAATGCCGCTCCTCCTGTCCGCACTCAAAGGGAACGCCACCGTCCTCATTTCCCTGTCAACTTCGCCTTCCTCCGTCGGCGTCTCTGCCGCCTTAGAAAAAGCCTGTGCGTCCATTTTGCCTCCTGGCGTTGTCAGCTTTGTGCACCTAAATTCCTCAACGCTCAATCTTATCAGCTTGGCGGCTAAGCTGAGCAAATTCAACCTTCTTTGGGTCATTCAGAAGGACAACTTGGAAAATATCTCCCCCGATTTGGTTCCAGTAAACGCCTTCAATCGGGTCATCATTGATACTGTCTCGGACAGTGGAGAGTCGCTGCTGGAACGCTCCGAATTTTTAGAAAGTAGTCAGACGATTCATTTGTGAAAATTAAGAATGGACAAATTATAGTCTAACAGCAATCGTGTATGTAAACATTTAAATGCATGTGTTCAATATTGAATGAGGAACAACTATTAAATGCATCAAGTCAACAAAATTATGGGAAAGTGAAACCGTCTTAATGAAGTCTCTTATAGAAAGCGTCGCCATATATCATACAAAAATCATTATGCACAAAAAGATACAATAAACAGTAAGAAGCATTTCTGTAGGCATTTAAGGCAATTACATTGAACTCTGCGACACTTTTATGTCGTTTAATTTTTTTTAATGTGAATGATTATGATGGTTTTTCTTTAATGATATTTTGTTGTTGAAAAATACGAGAATTTGAATGAAAGGGAATGCATGCTATGGGGGCTGATTGTGCATTGCAGTGGATTGAAAAGTGCGATCTGGTCGCTGCTGTTACAAGATGGAAGCTGGGACTCGACAAGGAAGCCAAGGAGACCGCAGAAGGTCACGGCCAAGAGAGTGCGCTCTTGAGTGCCCTGCACCGACTCACGGAGTTTCCCCAAAAGGAAAGCCGCCCTGTCACTCCCGCCAGCGTCGCGGTCGTCAGTAGGAACTCCGGCAACCCAATCAACACTCACACCTACGAATTGTACAAGCCAAATATTAATTTTAAAAACGTCCGAACAAAGGCACTACAATGCGCAATGGCACGCACATCCAATAAATCCAATTTAAACCAGAATTTACAGCGAAGGGTCGTTGAAATGTAAAACCAATTTCACTCAATTCAAAGCAAGCTGGCAAAGAAACCTTGATGCACTTTCATCAGAAATCAAAACAACTTTTATAAATCATGTAATTATTGTGACAGCATTAGCGTGTTCTAAAATTTGTATTTCAAAAAACAAGTAAATAGCATATCTCTACCCTTTTTAAAAACAACAGAACATTTGAAACTTTAAAAAAATCAAGGCAAGTAGGGCATTTTGTTCTTTCAAAAAATCAGTCATGTAAGAGTAGATATTTGGTTGTTTTCTTAATCCTGTGTAGGACATTTTGTGGTAGTGGTAAACTTTACGTAAGAGATCTAAACCGAGAAAAGTAAGCAGTTTCATTTGATTTATTCCGAGATGTGCTGGTCTGCTGGCAGATCACCATCAAGTGGTGCTACAGGGTGGTCAGCAAAGCAGTCCACTACTTTAGTTCCCAATACTTTGCTCTTTGAAACAATAGATATCGACAGAAAAACAACAGAATTTGTTACGACAAAAATAAAAAATGCATTCAAATCAAATCATTTTTTCAAAAACTACGGCGGTTTAATTTATCGAAACAGTGACATTAATTAGTTAGCCCATGAATCAAATGTAAAAATGATTGTATTCAATTTTTTTGACGTATTCAAAAAATGGCCCCAAAACACATTTTGGGGCATTGGGAATATTACAAATTAAAAGTGCAAAACATGTTTTAAACATATTCGATCGAACTTGCCGTAGTGTGTCTTACACTCTTTAAAAGCATTTTATCAAAATTATAGAGCTTACAAAATTGGTCTGTATTATTTACTCACTCCTGCTTTTTTTAATGTGTAAATTGGGTATTACAAAATTTAACAACTTGTAAAAAGAAAAAAAAGGCAGCCTTTGGTTTGGATTTTTGATTAATGGGAAAATTCTGCAATGTCATTTTTTCCTTAATTGTGGTCTCCGAGCCATAAGTTTCAAAACATTCCGATTTCAATGAATTTTTCACTTCAAAATTCTCCATTATTTTTCCATTAGATTCAAAATTTTGTCCAAATCATCCTTTTGCGACTGAGAAGTTATTAAGAATTAAAGTAAAGTAGTGAACTATTTGTGGGACACCCTGTAATATGCCCCCCCCCCAAATTTTGTATGTAAATGGCTGTATATGACTTTAACTATGACCTCAATTATCTGAATAATAATTTAATAATGAGCGTAAAAAGCTGTTTAATATAAAGCAACTAGCAAAATAATGTTGATTGCATATCTTACCACCGTTTGACCTCTTGAGGTGCTTAAAATAATGGGATAGCGGCCACACAATCCGTAGATGAGAAGAGTCCCCTTTTGGATTCTTTGCCTTCTGCTCAATTTTGACCCGCACAGATTTAATGCTCCTTGGCCCATTATTGTTTGTAAATGCTGTTTGGTTTTTATATTCCAGAGTTTTTGGCGCTGACCATTTCTCTCATGTGTGCATACTGGACTAAACTGACTGCATGAACCGGGTTGAGATAGCGCGGGTCATAGGGAAACGTCTGAAAAGGTCACTGTCAGTTAGATAAATACAAAAGGAAAAAGGAAGTGGATATTTTGACCTATTTTTGAAAGAAGGTGGGACGGAGATCGCTTAACGACTGAATTGAAGATGCTTACTTTGAAGTGGGTGGTGCGATGTGGGGTTTGTAAATCCGTTACTGGGGATGGTGGCTAAATGACGACAGAGAGGTCACAGGGATCCGCGCACTGAGCAGAAGGAGTATCTGGTGAGCGGGAAGAGGGCGGCGGCGACGACGAAGCGCTCCAAGAGAAAGGCGGCGTTCCCCCCGAAGTCGTAGGAGCCAACTTCCGGCAGCGGCACAACACCCGCTGCTCAAACACCAACAATTATTCGGATTTATTTCAGTCGCACCACAAACAACCCACCAACACATTTATTCCCCCGCAGTGCCCCGCACTCACACTCGTCCTGCACTAAAACTGTTCTTTCTTTCAAGTACTGGTCCTGGCGACGGGCGTTTTTGTGTACGTGTGTAAAGAGTAATAAGACTATTGAATGAGTGTTAACTCATTGAAAAAGGTAGCTAACTGCTACAAGTGGTTATGATGCGTTGAGGTGCACTTTGCGGGGTGCAGGTGCGAGTGAGGTGTGGAAAAGAAGGAAGACAGAAATCCCTGTAAAGCATCCTTTCGTCCTACAACCAACGTTAATTTAATTTTGTTTCGTATTATTTTTTAAAATTCAAGAAATGTTACCTAATCCAGAAACCAGTGCGAGAGACAATGAGTTTTGGAAATCTCTCTTCCAGCAAGCGGACATGGTGGACCCGTTGATGATTATCTTCCCCCGATGCTAATTTGATCATTGATTAAATTGATTTACAGTGTAATTCATTTCACTCAAGGATTTTGAGAGTTTCATTCTTTGATTGTGCACTATTTGTGTTTGTGTCATTTGTGTGAGCCTTTAGAATTCTGAATGGGGAAATTTGTCAAGCACAGCTAGCACACGCATGTCCGGAAGAAGACAAGTTTTTTGAATTTTGCCCTAATTAATAAATTGTGCTATTGCAAATAACTTGTGTGTGATGGCTTATTGGGATTTTGTAGTATCCGACTTCCTACAGTTAGCTTGCCACCGACCAGAGTGCTTTGTTGGATGCACTGGAAACTGAAACCGTAGCTATGATCCAGTGATTGGCAACGTATAGCCAAGCAATGCACTGCTATGAGCTGGTAGTCGGACACTAGTGTCGTTTCTTTTACTTTTTTCTTATCCAAAATAAATAATCCTGAGTGAATAACATAATAATAATAAAAATATTTTTTATTTTAGTACGGATATAATTTTAAGGTTGAAATTTATCAAGTTCGTCTTGATTGTAACTGGAAACAATTTCCTGGATGACTTTGATGGGGGTTCCCTGAGCAACTGCTCCATCTGTTTGTTTAAATGAGCAACGCCCAATTAAATGCAATTATGCAATGGTTGTCTTGTGATGAGAATAAAATGAATTCTTTCAAATCAACGTATTACTGAACACACCGACCAAAGAAAGGACGGATGACGGACTACTGCCAACAACAAAGGAGGGTCAATCTTCCAAAACACGAGTTGACCTCCGGTCTTGGAGACCCGGATTTCGGTCTCAGTCGAATCTCACATGTTCAAAGCCAACGATTTGTGTATGACCGGATCTCTCTGTCCCAATCCTTTGTCCCGTTTGTCCGCAATAAAACAAACTCAACCATACTCGCCATTGTTTAATCTTATTTCTCACGCAAATCGACAATTGAGCAGCTCCTTCACCAAACCTGCCAAAGCACAATTCTTCATCCTGACTGAGAAATGCTCCTAATTAATCAACTGGTAAATTCAGTGCTCTCTAATAATGAATCAATAAAATAAATACGAATAAATTGAATGGAAGAAATTTGAAGGAATAGAAGAAAGTAGTTCTTTCTTGTCTTTGTTGCGTTGGAGGAAAGTGGGAGGGGCGAGGTCATGACTGTCCCCGTCTCGTCACTCGCCAGTGCAGAGGTCGGACACAGTCCTACCTTCTAGTAGTATGGAAACTAAGTTTATAAAGACGTTGGTTCTCAAAAGAACACATCCAGTATTTTTTAAAATGCAAAACACCACAATTTATATTTTTTAAAGAGGTGGAAGGAAAGGGGACAATTAGGTAAGTGGGCAGATTGGGCAATTAGTTTGAACTTTGAATTATATTTTGAATTAGGATTTAATTCATCCGCTTAAATAACTTGCAAACCCAGAAAAAATTCAGAGTCCAGCTGTGTGCCGAAATCCTTTAGAACCAGTAAGAAGGCCTAGATATTACCTGCACCGCTTAGCCCGGCGTTCCTTATCTTTTTTTATTTAAAAATTGTCATTTTAAAAAATAATTCAACTCTAAATGCTCCAAAACATAATATGCTATTGCAAAATTTACACTCGAACATTTTTTAGTACTTCCAGTAATTACTATACCCATACCGAAATCGATTAAACCTTTACCAAAATATCATTACTGATCTAGGAAACAGCTATTGCGTCATTAGTAATAAAATTATTCTTAGTAGACGAAAACTCCGAAAAGAGATACCACCTTTTAATCTTTAGACGTAGTTATTTCGTAGCAGATTATTCTAATACCACTATTATTACTAGGAAGCTGGCAAATATCCTTATGTAATAACAAAATGTAATAAAAGCCCGGTGCATCCGCAAAAATAAACTGAATACTTTTTCAGGTGAAATCGAATGGGTACCCAATTTAGTTATCACAACAGCTTTTCAACAACCACTAGTAGCAAAGGCAACAAAACAAAATAATCCTGCAGCAAGCTGGGCCTGATTCTGTGGTTGGAAAACTTAGTTCTTACTTTCATTCTATTTTATACTAAAACATTTACTAAAACATTTTATGTTGAAATCCTTTCCATTTAGACATTTTGATTGAGAGCTTACTTATAGACGTAGACGCACGCATTGTAGAGCCGGAAGCGATTTTTATTTCAAATACTTGGCCCACTCCTTGAAAATTATTAGAAAATTAGCACCCATTTTAAAATCGTTAGCATAGCAATTACAATAAAATCACTTTTTCCTGGACTTGTACACGGCACATGACACGGTGACCTCCATTAAGGTCATTGACACGAAGATCAGAATCAACTGATCTGGTTTTGACGTTGGTTTATGGCTTTTTCAGTATTTGGCTATTTCAATGTAAAAGTCGTGTGTTCTAAAGATTGGTTGTTGGTGGTTAATTTGCGGTGCCTTCTGTGGTCACTCCTGACTCGTCTGTGAATGATTCTTCCGAGGCGGCCTTTTCTTGACCTCCTGACGCCTGCGACTCCGGCTCGCCCTCTTCGTCGTCCAAGTCGTCCTCCTGCTCCTCGCTCGGGTCCATTTCTCCACAGTCCATGATGTAGATCTTCGTCTTGGGCTTCCCTGAAGAAGACACTTTGCTATACAGCTACAAGCAAACATTTTTAATTAATCCCTTTTGTAAAGCTGTAGAAAATCAAGTGGTTCCCAATTCTCCAACAATTATTCGCCAGTATTGTCTTTTAATTGACTTTTGACTACCGATTTGAGAACGCCCATTCCCGAAACAACTTTCCCGAAAGCCACGTTGGCGCCATCCAGAACTGCGAGCTTCTTGGCCGTGATGATGAACTGGGCGCCATTTGTATTCGGACCACAGTTGGCCATCGAAATCACTCCCGGCTTGTCGTGCTTTAATCTACGAAACAATTTAACATTTTATCTTACAGAAATAGCCCTGTGGCTTCCCCTTTCGGCCCTTTCCAAGCACTAAAATATCATTTATATGCAGTTACATTATTTAGTTAAAATAGCAAGAGTCCATCCGTAGTGTGTACGATTACGAAATTTTAAAAATGTTATTATCACGTTTTGCCGAGTTTTGTTTTTAAGTAGTCTAATATTAACAGAACTTTTCCTTTTTCGATAGGCACAATATCCCGTTTTACAAGTTTTCAGAAAAGTAGTACCACAACTTACCTTCTTCAGTCTCAACTCATTTAAATTAATAGTTTTAACTTTACATTTTTAATAAAGATCCTAATATGAATCAAAATCATTTAAAATATTAACTTTAGACTTAAGAAATACTTGTGTTAGATATTATATAACGTGTTTTTTAAATTAGACGCGTTCAATCCCAATGCCTCGATAAATTTTGCCGTCATATGACCTTTGAAAAGAGTAAACAAATCAGAAAATCCGAAAATAAATACTTGAATCCAAGACATTAAAACTTTTCTTGTGATGCTTGTAAAGGAAGGAGTGAGCAGAGCACAATAACTGACCAAATCAGTCGGCCCGCCAGAAGTTGGCAGAGGCCAGATGTGACAAAGAGGGTAAAGGAAGCAGGGAA
>JAQFZC010001712.1:0-27494 GCA_034695205.1 Dicyrtoma fusca | reverse complement strand
AGGAACACTAACAAACTATGTACAAACTGGAAACAAGAGCAGACAGCACTAGAGTTTAGAGGAAGCAACTGAAACACTGAAAAGACTCAAGTGAACTGTGTGTGTGTGTGTGTGTGTGTGTGTGTGAGAGTAATAAACGGGAAAGTATAAAGTATGGCGTATAATAGGGCTAAAATTCAAGTACGTACTTCTTTATACTTTTATATTACTTCAACATTTACTATGTAATCTGGGAGCCTTGCACTTATAACCTTATTCTTTTTGCGCTTGAAAACAGCTTTGAAAAGGGCAAAAATGACAGAAATGCCTTGGAAATAGTGTCAAAGAATACTTGACGGTAGAAGCCTTTTCAAATGTGCTCAAAAGCAGAATTAGTTACACTACTTGAAACAACCATAAACCTGTAAAACAAAAAGAACAGTAAAAACATACTACGTACCTACTTCGCTTTTCAAAATATGAAAAAATTGTGTATTTAAAATATTTTGAACAATGCAAAAACACGGAAATGCAGCTTTTTAATATAAATGTGAAACAGATTTAAAACATTTGAAACAATGTACAAACATTATCCTAGCCTTTTCAAAACACACAAATAAATATTTTATTGCTTTCCAACTAACTATAGGTAAAGCAAAACGGATTCAAAATAATAAACGTAAGTTTATTCAAAAATTGCAAAAGCGCATTTGAAATACTAGTTTTTCATATTTCAAGCTCTAAAAATTTCAAAAAATGTAAACCTACATTTAAGCTGTTTGAAACAGCGTCACACTTCATATTGGCCGTTTCAAAACACACAAAAATAGATATTTTAATGCCTTTGAAATATACCAAATGTGGTACGCAAAAATGGATTTTAAAAAATGATGTGAGATTATTCAAAATTACCAAAGTACATTTGAAATACCAGTAGGTATTTAAAAGTGTAAAAACTTTTCAAAAAATGTAAAATTGCCTACGTTTAAAAATGCTTTTTGAAACAAAAATCGAACACATGATACTGCCATTTCAAAAGACACACAAAATGTTTAACTTTTTCAAAGAGTGCAAAACATGAAGTAGACACATTTTTGGAGAAAAGTGATTTTGATGACGTAATACTTACCTGGCCCCACTAAACTATGTAATCCTATTACATATCCACCAGTGACGGTATAACTGTGGATCTCTGTGGCCAAACTATATCTATACACATAATCCATCCATTCAATCTCTCGACTGCTGACTGGTCTCGTCGGGTCTTTGGTTTCGTTTCTTCTCGTCCCAAGAAGAAAAAGTGTGCGAGAGTACGACTTTCAACTTCTACTTTACCATTTACTGCCCCATACCACCATACCGTCTGTTTTTCATCCGTTCTTCAAATTCACATTTAAAAAATCCAAAAAAATATACCTCTTAGTCATTTTTTAAACAACAGTAATAATTATCGAAACGAAAGGAAGCGCAAAAACGGAATTTAGCCCTAGAAGCCTAGAATTAGTTTTGGCTTTTAAGTTCAAAAGTGTGCGAGTGACTTACTGCATACTTTGTGAAAACATTTAACACTGAACATCCCAAAATAATTATTTTTGCTACTTATTTGTGTATACTGCCTGGTTCTGCTGGTTCTGGGTCTCTGGTTCTGTTTTCTGGTGTCTCTGGATCTGGTTTAAGTTATTTTTGTGCGATTTTGAACATTCAACATTTTGAGCCTTTTCAAGTGGTCGACTGCCTACTTTGAAAGTTACAGCTTTGTGACCAAAAAAAAAAGTTACCACTTCAAAAACTTGTTGTCGATCCGGTGAGTTGTGTCGTCTTGTGAGTCTGTCTCAAGAGGATTTTTTTCCCGGATGTTTGGATGTTACACTATTGACTATTGGTTTCCGTTTGCAAAAATCCTTCCTCACCCGTGTCAATGGTAAAATTAGTTTAGAGGAACAACAACAAAAAACTACGTACAACGTAAGAAAGACAAAAGTAAGACCCCCAGCCACCAGCAGTTTTTTTATTCCATTATTTATTTCGTTAGTATTTGTATTTCCTTGTGTGTATGTGTGTTTGTAAGTGAGTTTTCATCTTTACTATCAACTATCATCATCGGACTTTCCGAATTATCCGAATCCGAAAATCCGAATCTCAAGAAGAAAAAAACTGGCTGGATTCAGATCACAGATCAACAACCATCGAATGAACGAATGAATGACGAAGAAACAAACGAATGGGATCAAATCAGAATCAGAATCGTCATTCACAGTTGTAGCAGTTAGACCGAAATCGATTTGTTGATTGAATTTCAATTGCAATTCCATGGATAGTGAATGTACGTTGAATTGTTGATGGCAGTTAAAGAAGAAGTAATTAGTACATTATTGTTAGAACACAAATCGAATCGAAATCCGCATCGTCAATCCTTGTTCGTGTCTTTTAAATTGATATCCAGTCGATGAACGTATATCATTAGTCCAGTTGTTCACTATCATCGACCATTGTTGTTTGTTTTAATCAAGATCGAAGCACACAACAATAATTAACATACTACTTACCAAGTTAAAAGGAGAAATATTCAAATATTATTACAACCCTTTCAAGAATGTCTACCGCAGAAAGCAAGCCACAAGTTAATTTTGCAACCCACACCCGGCCTCCGCCAGCATTTGGAGGATTTAGTTTCGAATCCGAGTCTTTACCAGATTTTAGTGAATTTGAAGAAACTGTGTCTGACAGCAATGACCGCGATCCTAGCAGTAAAAGGTTAGTGGACTTCAATTTCATTTTGATTTTACTTTGAACTTTTGAAGTTGGTTTACTTTGATGTTTTCCTTTAATAATTAACAGTAATTAATAGTAATTAGAGTCTGTCCCGTGTCTCTATTTGTATGATTGATGATGATCATGTATGATTTATTTGATATCATTATTATTCAAGTGTTTATTTACTTACAGCATTTTGATCCTTTGTTAAACTTGATTACTGTTGACTGTTGATTCAGTAGTATCATTAACCGCGAAACCCTGATATGTAATTACATAACAAACTCTTTATTAGAGATCAGTTCAGTTGCAGTTACTACTATCTCGCTAAGTGTCTTAAACCTCTTTTGAAATTTGATATCTAGACTAATGGGAACTCTAATACATACCGAAGGTTATAGTCAATTGTAAATAAAACATAGGTATTATCAACAGCAACAGTACGTTGACTTGAGTTGTTTGTTTTTATCACAACTAAAATTTGTCAATGAGGGATGTGATACGGCCTTTGATTAAGTACCTACATTTCTTTTAAAATACATATTCGGTCGGTCATAATACGCTTAACTAAAACAACATAATGAGTATAGGACCAGGAACTATTTAATTCATTGCTGATTTGATGTTTGATACCCTCCTACATTCTTTTAAAATTTGTCTAACAAATTGTAGAGTATAAAATGACGTCATTTCCGCAATTAAATTGAAGTTCAATTGAAGTTCATTAATGCACACATTATACGATGCCTACTTGTTAGTTGTTCATAAAAGTCTGTAATTGTATAGGTATTTGTACGTTCAAACATCAATTAATCGTAGTCCGAATGTCGAATTTTACCGAAACGGAATTGTTTCTGTCCTATGCACCATATTTTTTTATCGCTCAAGGAAGAATTGAGTTCAAAGTAACCTAACTCTAACTGGAAAAACTGACGCCTGGCAATCGCATGACGTCGCATCGATTAAATTTATTCTCCTATTGTTTTTTTCCACGTTTTATTACAGTTTAGACCGACATACTAGGTACTAGGTACATACCTAGTAATTAATTGCCTGATACTGGTACTAGGTAGACTAGGTACTGTGTAATATATGTGTAATGAATTTCAATTTCAATGATTAAATAGGTAGTTAATTTGAAACTTATTTTACCTTTTGGATCTACTGATGTGGTACTAATAACAAGTGTGTTTCCTATTTGCTCGTAAAACAGGTAAATCTGTTAACAGCTGACACCTTGCATCCCATGTGTGTGGTGTGTGAAGTACTCTTCTCTGTGTGTTTTGTTCTCTGTTCTCCTAATATAAAGTAACTGACTCGTATAACCTCTTGGGTGTAATGACAATTGTTTCTAATTGTTTACAACATTACGCAAAAAACAAACTTGCCAGTGTGTGTATAATACCGTATGTACTAAAGGGATACCTGTCCTTGTGCTCGGCTCTAGTGAGAACATAAAACGATGTGTGTCTCTTCGAAACTTTGTAATTAGCTTCGAAACATTCCTTAACCTCAAGATCAACTTGAAATAATGAAAATCTGATAATAGACAATTAATTTTATTAAAGTAATCTAACTCTATAAAGTCATAAAATCGTCTATTGTGCTACTCGTACTTACTTGATCACCCAAACCAAAGGTCCAAGAAACCAAGAAATGAACCAACGCAAGGATCAATACGTACATACATTATTATATCAAAGACAAGGATATTATTAAAACCAAAAACCGTAACAAAAACTAGTTCAGAGCTGTAAACTATAAATTATAAAATTAATTACATTTAAATATATATTTATATATCATTTATGCATTAAATATCATCTGTGTACAAATTACAAATGCTACTCACCTTTTAATTGAAAGAGCTAAAAAAAGTACTTAACAAAGGACACTTGAAGATACAAAATTATACGTTAAAAAAATTAATACGTAGATCCAATCCGCTGCTACAACCCTAATAACGACGAAACAGAGGGAAGGGGAAGAAAAAATACGAATAATCAAACATCATTATCGTTCATTACATTGTTCTGTCATTTCGTGGCACTCAGCGATGCGCATTGTTGTACGGAGAGTTGAAACGGAAGAAAGAAGACGGAAACAAATATCGTATATATAAACAAAATATTTAATTAACGCTTTAATCTTTAATCCGGCCTCTCATCAAATCTTTCGTGGAAATGCAGGACTGAAAGGATGTATCATTAATTGTATTTCTGTCTCACAATTAAATGTTTGTGCAATTCAAGAACTTAATCTAGTTTTTAACAAAAAAGTATTTACCTACACTCGTTGGTATACCACAGATTTTGTACGCGTATTTATACCTTCGTTCTTTTGGGGTGTAGACCTAAAGATTGTATAGAGCCCAGCTACCTACACAGTCTATGTAATTAAGTAAATAACTCTAGGTATAAATATATATCAAAGCTTGGCTTAATATTACCTACCATCTCACGTTGGAGCACTCAGCATTTGAACATTTGAACTCCCAACTCTTCATCTCATCTTCTGCACACATATTCCACTGATAATCTTTTCGTGGTATGTAACTTGACTTGTGTCTGTGCTTTCTTTCTCTCTCTCTCTCTGTGATTCCTATTCGTGTGGTGTGACCTATTTTTATTTTTTCGCAACCAAAAATAAACACTGTCATTGTGCTCTGTGCTATATGCTCCGTGCTGTTCGGTTACGGTATGCACTGAAAAAAATAAACTATCCACTCTATACCGTACCACCAAGACCAACCAGCTTAGAAGTCATTTTCTTGTTCGAATTCGAATTTTGAGGGAGCCCCAAGTTCCAAGGCGTCATAAAGTACAAGATAATGTAAAAGCTGTCTAGTGCTGGAACTGGAACTACCAACTCACTCACCCTACTACAGATACTACAAGTAATTTTCACGGGAATTTTTTGAAATTAAATTCATCTGTATAGTACGGACAGTGTATTTCAAGGGGAAATCTCATTTAACGCAAAAAAAAAGAAAAACAACCTAAAGGAAACAATTAGTTTTCAATTTTGTTTGTGCCTAATCAAGAATTCCCTTCATCGCTTACTACGCACAACTTGTATCAACGAACTTAACTAAATTCAAGTCCAAGCACAGCTACAGACTTCCCATTCACAAGAAGATCTGAACTAGGCGGTGGTACTTTAATTCCATATTCAAATCGGTACTTGGCTAGGTACCTACTTACCTACTTTGGTACTTCAGTATATACGGAAATTATACGCAAGATAAGAGAAAGCCGGTGAATCATTTACATGGAATTATCATAAAATTATAGCTTGACAAAGCGACGGAAAGAAAATTACTCATTCCTTCAAGACATTTTCCCGAAGAGCTGATTACAGACACAAAAATACGAGCATTCTTCCCACTCCACTGACATCCGTAGACCACGACAGTACTGTGCTATACTACGGCTACTGCCCGTCGTGTAAATAAAATATAATAAATCATCTTTACAAGATTGCAATTTATTTGTACTTACACTTACAGACTTATTTAATAGAATATATAAACAAAAATATTTACAAAATATATATTTATAATTGACCAACTTATTTTTATGAGCAGTCCTTTCTCGTTATTGTGATACAATTTATTATTTTAGTACACTATACAGTCTACTACACACTAAAGAAATATTAACTATTTAAATTGAGTAATTAACTACAAACGAAAATCAAAACAAGACTGTCTGAGGAACGAAGTTTTCAAGCGGAATCGCGACAAATAAAGGGGAGTAGCAACAAGCACAGAAATCCCAGCAACAGATTAACGTAGTACCTTCTCACCCAGCAGCAGCAGTCAGAAATAAATCAAACCGTCACCGTCTTACATATTAACACGTTTTATGATCATGTAATAATCTTACAGGATTATTATATAATTATTATAATAATTACAATTATTTATCACTATTGCTATATACCAACATATATCTACCAACATATTATAATACAATTTACAAAAAATTGAAATATCCGCAACAAGTGCACGTTTGAACGATAATTAAGCTCCAATATTTAAGCTTATTAATCAATTAAGATTTTTATATTTGTTTTTTTTGGCGGCAGCGTCCTTGTGTTGTGTGCTATACCGTGTGTACTGTGGTTGTTCACAATTTTGCACTAAATCTACCTAATTATACATAATATTTTTTCAACGTACCTTATTACGTGACGTCATTGTCATTACGTACATTTGCGTGCAGCTGGAAAGTTTGTGTGCAGCTAACAGCTAATATTGATTTACATCAAATTATTATACACATATAATATACAAATTCGTTTGAACCTAATCCCAAAGTTTACTAATCACTAGAACTAGAACTGAGAGTTTCAAGGATTATTATTATTTATTTTTTACATGTGTATACACGATATTACTTACTACTACTAACCAAAATCCGGTGTGTGCTACTTATACTTTGGATAACGAACTGAACTATATCAAATCTAAAGATTAACTACAGAGTTTGGATTTGGATGGAGTGAGGCTGATAACCTAGTAAAAGGATTTGCACAATATAGGGAGAGAGACGCATGTGTTGTGTGTGATGCATGTTCGCTCATCTGTCATCTTCTTGAGGCTTGAGTGAAGTGATCCTATAAACTACTGGAAAAACTAATGGAATGAACCTTGAAAGATAAATCAAAAAACTAAAACTAGTAACTACGGATATATTTTCAATCCAATATGAACTACCTACCTACCCATACTAATCCATCGCCTGCCCTTTCGTAACCAGAAAGTGCTGCAGACGGAAACCGAACTATTCTGGAGAGATACTCAAGTTAAAATCGGATGAGATTTTGACAGACGTATTAATTATTCACATTCTCGGGGCAACAACGGTTGCGGTGTGGAGTTGTGGGATCTTAATCGGAAGTTGCAATTCAAGTTAAAAATCCCCGGCGCTGGGAAAATTGAAAATTTTGGTGCTTCTTTGATTAATATCAGTGTAGAGTTGTAGACTTGAAATTGACAGAAAATATTGTTTGCAGTTTTTGTTTTTGTTTTTTTCTTTGACAAACTAAAAACAAAACTAACTACCTACTACAAAATCTGTCATCTACAGTACTAGTTTTTGAAACCATAAATAAATTAAACCTCCTTGTTCAAATTTACCTTCATCATATTCTTGCACCTTAGGAGACCATCTGAAGGGAAAATGGCTCCTGTCACCACGATTGAAACGGTTACGATTAGTCGACCCTTGAAGGTAAGCTCACACTTCTTCAGTAAATACTTTTATATTTTGAAACTATTTTGTATTCTAAAGTTGTTTGCAAAACATTAGCTACGAGTTTAGCTCATACTTTTAAAAATGTAGTCAAAATGTTTTGTAAAAATGTTATATATGGGATATTGACCAACATACAGACCTACATAACGAAAACATAATAATTCATACCATAAAGCACTAGCGATAAACATTTCTATAAAAAAGTATTAGGTTGCTGAACAAAAATGGTCTACATTCCCTTTTTAGTACAAACTTACTTAGCTAGGCACTTACTTTCCTATGCAATGCTGTGCTGCTTCTGTGCTTCGGTGCACTTTTTTTTAATGCTTTCTTGCGTTGCGTTCGGTTCCTCTATCCTTGCTCTTATTTACATGTTGCATAAATAATTTTTGAGTGACGCCATATAAAAAATGGACTAGGTACAGATGTAGACATGGTGTTTGCTGCCCTGTCCAGGATTAAAGTGCCAAGGTACGTACATATGGAAGGATTGGCATATGGCACTCTTAACTCTTGTAAGACTTTAGTCATCGATATTAATATCGATTAAATAATTGAGCCGATCTCTGCATGTGAGTCGAGTGATGGAGTGACATCCGAGGGAAAGCAAAAGCAAGATAGGCTCGCTTAAGAATATATGTGTATATATAGATAGCAGATTATACCTTCGCTGTAGCTATGGGCTACCAATTCTAAACTGATGCACGCGATCACTTGACTTGATTTGGCTTCAACCTCCATGTCCAGAGCGTAAATAGGTAACTATGTACGCAGTTAGGTTCCCAGGTAATATATAAACTATACTTTGGAATATGGAAATGGAAACTACGAACTGCTAAAAGACTCTTTCTGAATTTACGATAACGATTACGACTACGATTAAGACGCTGCGCTGGTCGGAGAAGTATATGGCATGTACATACGTATAGGTAGGTATTTAGCTTGAGCAATAGCTACATGCATAAAAAGAACAACATGCATCAATGTAAACTTTCCTGCCAACTATCAACTCCCAGCTGCGGTCCTAGAAACACTGTAACTGTAGGCTAAGGAAAAAATGGACACACATTTTTCAAAAAGTGAGTTTGGAAGGAAACTGGTCGTTTTAAAAAGACATTTTTAAGAAGTGTAGTGTAAAAAATGGGGTATCAAAGAAATTACAACAATTTTGACACAGGATTTTCAAACATTTTCTAATAAGGGCTTTAAAAAAAATTGATCATTTTCAAAAAGCAATTTTAAAAAGTGTAGTTTTAAGATGAGGGTGGTTTTAAAAAACAAATTGATAATTTTGCAAATGTATTTTAAAAAATGCTACCTTCAAAAAAGGTTTTTCAAATGCCTACATTGGCAATTTTGAAGAAACATTATTTACATAGTTTATCCTCTTCGAAAAAGTGAATATACTAAAAATTAACAATTTATTATTTTGAATGTACATTCTATACACACTACAGTATTTTTAAAATTCGTCGTTTTTAAAATACTAGTCAAAAGGTGCTTCCAACAAATATTGTACGTCTTTGTGCAGGGATTTTGTCTCAATATTCAGTATAGTTTCTAATTTACAGGATTTTTGGTGTAGACAGCTGCCTACAGCTGGAGCCGCACGCAGGGCAGCCTGGCAGTTCCAATTTAGTGTAATAAAATGTAAAGTAAAATCAAGTATACATAAAATTCGAATTCTCCGGCCAGAGTATCAAATCAAGTAGGTAGATGCCTATATTGATTGTAAACGCCAAAAAACGAAGGAGAAACATGAAAAGCGTAAAAGAAGTGAACGTGGAATGATCCAATGAAACAGAAAATGGAAATGAAGCCCATATGTGACAACATTAGCATTACTTTTTCAGTGAGCCAATTTGTCTGCGTTCGATGCCACCACCGTCATGATCACGATGTAGTAGTAGTGTGAGTGCAATATGTCAAACTTTGCACATTCTTTGAAAAAAAAAATTGAAACATACTTTTACAGAAAGCAAAGCTTGACACCACCGCTGTCTCTGTCGCTAAAAGTAAAAAAACTAAGGAAAAGTGAACTGTTTTACACTGTTTGAAAACGGGAACTAAAGTTACCTATCTCCTTTTTTACAAGACAGCATGTCAATCAATGCGTGTGGAATCATTTCATTCTTGTTAGTTCCAAGGATTTGGGTTTCCGTCTAAACTAAATAACTAAACTCTGTTAAACTCCATTTAACTTTTCTTTTGGCTGCCGATTTCAAAATAGTTTTTACTGTACTATGTAGGTACATAGGTAAGTACCTCTATGTCTATACGGATTGAAATATTGAAATATTGGAAATTGGAATGGAATAAAATTGATGTTGAAGCTCAGTGAACTCAGACTCCGTGATGGATGACTTCACTTTTCTTTCCCCATTTCCACTCAGGATCAATTTCAATAGTTCCCCCATTACTCACATTTCCTTTCTGAGTCCGGAAAAAGAAACTTGCCTTTTGGATTTAGATGTAAAAAAAAAGGTACATTTGTCAGTCAGGGATGTGTGGATCTGTGGATGTGTAGAGTGGCGACAGAAATACCTGGTCGGGCTTCGGCTTGAGCTTGATATCCCTTTTTGGTTTCCTAATGTGCAAAAAAAAAGAGAAAAGTCCATACAACACTGGTTTACTTTCTATGTAGGTATATAGGTACTTTCTTGTCTCTTGATCTTTTTTTTTGTATATCTGTATATACTTACATGGAACACACTACAAACTACTAGCAACCAAGGAGGGCCTGTCGATCTGTTCATGTATCGTTTCAATTTAGTAACAAAGTGAAACTTTCTTGATCTGCTGACTGCTTTCAATTTTCCAAATCGAAATCGAAATGTAACGAGTGCTACTGGCTGGAAACGTTTTAGGGTGTTGAAGCAAATCGTAATCTTAGGACCGCCATGCTATATAGATATATGTATGCTATAGGCAGGTATATAGCTAACCAGACTCACTTTATTAATGCCTTTGCCTTATTCGCCTGTGTCAGCAGACACCGTCACCGACAACCGTTGGCAGCCGTCAAAAGTTTCGGTGTACAAATTGCAAGATCCGGTTAAAAGCTTGTGGAAAGCTTTAGCTATTTTTGTAGACTTTTAACATGGTGGCAGATTCAAAATGATTTATTTACCACAGATTTTTCAACTTCAATTAAGAGGTTTTGAAATTAGAGAATATTTTGTCAGGGTATAAAAGTAATGGGGACTGTATTGTATATCCTGTATATCCCACTTAATTGATAGCATTAAATATTGATGATTTTGGACAAAAATATCAGTTTTTTGACATATTTATAGATCTATACTTTTGCTACTGGTAACTGGTCTACTACACAATCCCATCTCCATCTCACCCGTCTGCCTGCCTGCCTGGTTCTGCTATAACTTGTTCCAAAAGGTGGAAAGCATAAACGTCAATTTAGGTTGTGTGGATACTAATAACTAATAGATATTTCTCTTTTTTTTTTCTTTCAATTTTTTGTATTCGTCTTGCATTTGACGGGGAGGTTTAGAAATTTATACTTACGAAAGTAAAAGGAAATGTTGCTATTGGAGGAATGCACACACACACACGCTATTCACATCGTGATACTCACGTTCTTTAATGTGATTGTGCTAAAAATTTACTGCTTTTCGTAAAGGCTACAGTAAAATGTGGGCAGTAGCAGGACGTCTATAACCCGAGTTTGGACAGGTATTAAAAGGAAAAGCAATAGTAGTAGCCTAGGTATAGATATTTACCTACATATATGTTTATTTTAGATTTTTTTATGAATTCGTATTTCTTGGTCAGATCAGTAAAATAACCACAACATTGCTTGGGGTTGTACCTAGTATGTGTCTCCATATAAAATCTTAACCTCTTCAGTGTGAGGGGCCTTAGTCCGTGGGGTCTTTCAAAAATGACGTCAGTATATATTTTCTTTTTTACACTTTTTGACTTTTTCTGTATTGTCAAAGCTCGATTGTTCAACTCAAAAATAGAAATGACGTCACATTTGAAAGGGCCCCGTGGGGAAGGGAACGTTGGAGGGGCTGTGTTGTGCCTTGTAGCCATGTTAACCTCTCTTTGTATCAATCGGATCAAAGATACACACATAAAATACAAAGTTCACTACTGCCATTTCCCCGGCCCAACAAGGAATAAATGAATATATAGTGGGTATATATATTAGCTCTATTGGTATATCGCTGCTGTAACTGCAAAATGTCCAAGTCCAGTTTCGGCTTTATTTCAAAATGCAGCGATTTGCTGTGCCATAGTTGCAGTAGTAAACTTGGGCCATTTTAAAGCTGACTGTAAGCGTAGACTCGACTGACGACTGAACTAAATGGTAACAATTTGCAGTTCCACTAGCGATATATATGTTGAGTATGAACTGAGTAGGTCTATGAAAAAATACGGAAGTGAGCTATATTTCCTTGCTGTTGGTGTAAAGTACAAGGGGAAAAGGGACCGGTACAGATAGTACCTAATTTATTATTGACTTTTGTAGTCTCTTTCTCTCTGTTTGAACGGGTTGGGATCAGGTTTCACTTGAGAGAGATAGAGTTGCTTCCTCAGCCTCATCCGAATCCAACTCCAAAGCCGAATCCGAACTTCCTTGTAGGCAGACTATAGTCATATCTCTGTAGAGATTCAAGTGAGCAACTTCATGGATATCCTCCTATCAACATGTGTGTGTGTGGGAATTCCAGCCTTCAAAATCATGTATTCATCACGATAAACAATTTCAATTCCCTGGGCTACCAAAAAATATTCTTGGAAAATGGAAAATGGAAGTCTGAGACAGACGAGGGAAAGAGAAAGAAAGGGGAAGATTGTCCGTGTTTGATCTTATGGGATGATGGTGATGCTGGGGGGCACTTCAAAGCAGATGTGCCTTTATTTTGTTTCTCTTTTCACCAGTGTCAGTGTGTAGAAGATCACATGAGCTCCAGTAACATGTAGTACCAGCACCCGCCAGCCGCCAGTCCTATTACCATTAAATTACCATTACCATTTATAGCCCTCTTATCCATATTCTATTATGATGCTTTCAGTTATTTTGGAATTAGTCATTATCGTAGACTCCTTTTTTAAAAAAAAAATGTGATATATTCTCCAAGTCAAAATTATTCTGTATTCTGAAAAAGTACTGTCTGAATGAACATCAACAGTTATGTAGATTTCAGATTCAGTCACTCACTCACTCACTGTACTACTGTGACCGTGATGGTTGTAGAATTTTACATATTTTTTTCATTTTTAATGAAAAAATCCTGTATTATTACTCTGTGTAGGCTTTTCATCTCCCATTATTTCAGAATCAGAGTACTACTTTGTACTCATAGTTACAGTTCATGGGTTTTAATGCGAGCCGAACTACCTACGTATGCTTACGGCGTACCCACCTATAGCTAGGTATGTATATAGTAAGATAGTAACCCGTACTTAATAAAATTAAAGTCAATGACAATAACTTCCGTTTTTTTAAAAGAATGATAGGGTGTACGAGATGAATGCATAAGTAGCTGTGGGATTGTTTGTCTTGTTCAAATGCTGTTGCTTTGTGGAAATGGAAGACAGAGCTGTAGGAGGTCTATAAGTATTTTTTCCATTTAATTTTATGCTGGTGTACATGATTCCTAATTACCTACATTATTGTTACAGCCCATAAAGTCCATATGAGTATTTTTATGAGTATTTCTTGAGAAGGTCACTCACTAGCAATAGCAAATGGAAGAGTTGAATGAGAAAAGTATAAAATGTCAAAGTAGGTAAGTTGGCATTCAGTTGGCTGTGTAGTCAATCTACAAATTCATGCATAAAACCGTATCTGTAATAGGCAGGTAAAATCTGCTGAAGGTAGGTACATCTAGGTATTTTGATTTAAAACCTAAAAATTTATAAATGACAGTCTTGGGAATTTCTTGGAATTTAAAATCATAGATGTAGCAGCTCCAAGTTTTTGAGTTACATAAGCATTTTTCTGCCGTTCAGTCAAACGAAAGTTGTAATTTTGAAATTTTATTTTTAAAAAAGGGCCCTCTGCCCTCGGTGCAATGTATTCAATATGTGTTTACTTTTCAAAAAATAAATTCCTGGGTTTACTTTAAAAACTGCGATAGAATATGACTCCAGCAATAAATGGTGTTCAAATCCTACGTCTTGTTGTGTCTGCATCGGGTAGTTGTCACTTTCCTCGTTTCCTGGTTGCCAAAAAGGGGTGATTACCGAAGCTGAAAGATTCGAACCAAACCAAACTTGAAAGTGATGTACCGCCGTCTGTATGTAGCTAGTACATATGTAAATGTAGGTAATACATATCTTGTAGTAACCTGTTTTTACACAGAGTGGAAGGAATGCCTCTTTCGTATGAAAATTAAATAGGATTTCTTGTTAAGTCCTCTTGGTTTCTGTACTACTGCTCTGCTGAGGGGCCTTGTAAATATATACCGTCATAGAATTTCGGCTCCGAAAGCTCTTTTAAAAGAAGGTAAAATATTTTGAACATGGATGAAACAACAAATTAGTCTTTTCAAAAGTGCGAATATACATAGTGATTTCATTATTTCGAACAAGTGTTAACAAAATTAGACCTTTTGAAAGTCAAATATAGTGATTTTAACGATTTTAAAGGGTGTTGAACAACAAATTAGCCATTTTCGAAAGTGCAAATATCCACCTGTTTTGAACGTTTTAAAAAGGTGGTAAACTGAATCAGTGGCCCACCTTTTCAAAAACTTTCCCCTGTGACCCTCAAAGTTGTTAAGCAATACTTAATAAGTCTTTTTCCAAAATGCAAAAATAATGATTTCACATTAATGAGCGATTTGACATGAGTAATAGCAAAAACAAATTGTATTTGAGCATTTCAAAAATTCATTTCTGTGACGTCATGGTTGGAAAGCCCCTCCTCCCCTGTGCTGTGGTAGTGGATATGTAGATAGTTGGATTTCCACTGATCGAATTCGAATAGTGAGACTAAACATTTTGGACCGTTGACGTTTTGCTCAGGACAAGAATTGCCAGGCCAAAGGCAGTACTGGCTGCTGCTTCTTTGGGGATTGCGATGAGATTAGTTACTAAATGCTAATGTACTCTGCTCTGTTCTGTGATTCATGGATAAACGGCATCTCGGCATCTAGTATCAAAACCACGGTGGGTGCCTACACTGTAATACCTTAGCCATGTCGTTCGAACACGGAAGTGATTCCTAAGCTTTACATTGTAACACAGGTAATAATTAGAAATGCCTTGTATGCAGCAACTGGGGACTGAAGTGGTTTAAAATATTAACCAAGGTGGTTCCAGACATGTGTGTGTGTGTGTGTGTGTGTGTGTGTGTGTGTGAAATCACAGCAACAACTGGTGTCACGTTAGTTCCGGTTTGTATAAACAACTCCCGGTCTTGTTTTATATCTCAATCAGTCTTGTCTACAACTATTTCAGCCTCAGTCTCGCTCTGTGTGTCTCTATACCGTCTAAAATACACTTGTGTTCACTTCAATGGGATTTTATTGCGTCTAAGTAACCAGTAGAAAGTAGAAAGCGCAAATAAAGTCTCATAGAGAAGACCTACCTAGGCACCTAGCTATAGGTATATCCAGCTCATTCTTTAGAAACCCGCTTGGCACCTTTCAGGATTTCTAAAGCAGCCCGGACAAAAAGCTTTTGGCTGCCGGTACCAGTAGTTGTAGTTGGTAGTAGTAGCAGTCTGCCAGTGAGCGGCTGTTGCTGCTGCTTGCGGTTGTATACCATTAGTAAGGAAGGGGGGCCTTGTAAATATGACCTTGTGCAGTTTGGGGTCACCTGAAGCCTTTTTCAAAAAAGCTCACAAAATGAATTTTTAATGTTTAAAAAAAGAACATCGCTTTCTCATTCTCATTGCCACGTACAAAAGTTATAAAACAATGATATTTTACTGTTTTTCAAAAACCAATTTAAGCATACCTAATAACAATGCAGTTTGAAAATTTTTAAACGTGATACATATTACACTTTTTCAAACAACCATACACTTTTGATTTAATATTTTGAAACATTGTAAAACCTGGTATTGAAATTTTTCAAGATAGACTAGACGTGAAAGTCACAGTTAAAACAAGTTGTAAAAACGTGCTATTCGACTTTTTCACAAATGCGTAAATCTGATAAAAACATTTTTTAAAGTAAGTAAAACCTGATATTTTACTTTTTCAGAAAAGGAATAATATGATAGTCAAATGGATAAAAGCTGTGAAACGTGATGTGGCACTTTTTCGACAAAAAAAGACAGCGTGATTGTAATAGTTTAAATAGGTGTAAAATGTCATTATACGTTTTTTCAAAATAGGCAAACCTGGACAGTGTAACATTTTAAAAAGTTGTAAGCATTGTGGCAAGTAATATTACTCTTTTTTTTTAAAACAGGGCAAAACATGAATTACATTTTAAATAGTTTGTACAAAATGATAAAATGCACTTTAAAAAAAATGAAAACGTAGGTAACTACGCAAGTTGTAAAACGGGACATTCCATTTCCACTCTGACATATTTGCAAGGTCCCAATGTATATTGATGAGGTGCGTAGAGTATAGCCAGGCGTTTCTCTCCGACCGAATCCAAAATCCGAAAATCCGAAAATCGGGGCATATCTTAACATGATCGCTCGTGCTGGTATGTCTTGATGCCTATATACTGCTAAGTATGGTAAGGAAGGAAGGAACTCGTTTTCTACCTCTCCGTATCTTATATCATATACTTGGCTGCCTTTTGCCCAAATGCTCTGTGTTTCTTTCTAGGATTTGAAATTCTTGGGATTCGGATGTTGACGGGAAGTTTGAGGGTTTTGGGCGGCTTTTGATGGAGAGAGTCGTGAGTGTGAGTCAGTTTCTATCCTGCCGCTTGAGCGTGAGGAGGGATAACAGTGGGCTTCTTTGATCTGGAGAATCTCGAATCTCGAGTCTGTGTTTGTCTCTGTCTCTCGCTTTCAGTTCACATTCAATTGAAACACTCTTGTGATAACTTTGGGAGATTTTCAACTCACTGTCCGAATCGGTGGGGAAGTGAGAGTGAGTGAGTTCCGCGGCCCCTTTGTGTACACTTATTCTGACTTTCTACTTTCGACTGTATAGTTCGGTCTTCCTTCCATATGGGTGTCTCTTTGGGGAATTGAGCTCCATCAATTCTTTAAGGAGGGCATAAGCCCCTTCCTTGGTACCTAATCTCGTAGCCACAAGTTCAATATTTCGGGTAAAATCGGTATTGCTATACTTTAGTGACGTAAGTCATAAGGGTTTGATCATGTTAATGTGGGCGGTCGCGGTGCTTTTGTAATTCAGTCCAGAGTAAGATGTCAGTATTCAGTATAAGTTGTAGCAGTATACCGTATTTAGCTATGTATTTCTATGCAGCATAATTATTTCTGTCATACCGACCCAACCGAGCAATCTCCTTTGAGATCTTAATTTGCCGTTTAAATATAAAAAGTTGTCGGTGCAGAGGAAGGTACCTGCGTTAGGTGCCTATTTGCTGTATCAGTTAAATACCTCGTTACTTCAGTGCTCAGGAGCCTTACAAATATGACTAGGCACCTACGTATATTATATAGAAAGTTTGATCGAAAACATCGACTTGTCACGTTTTATAACTTTTAGAAAGATCAATATCACGTTTTTTTGTCATTTTCGAAAAAGTGCAATAGCATAGTTTACAACTTTTCAAAACATCATTATTAAGTTTTACCATTTTTGAAAGAGAGTAAGACGATGTTAAACAGCTTTTCAAAATATTATTATTGTGTTTTGCCTTTTTTGAAAAGTGTAATACCTAGCAGAATGTGTTGACAGCTTTTCAAAATGTTGTTATAAAAATGCAGGTATTTTTGAAAAAGTGTAATAACACGGTTTACAGCTTTTCAAAGTGTGTTAATTTTTAGCGTTTAAAATGTGCATTCATTTCACATTCCAAATTCTATAAGGTCATATTTGAAAGGCCCCTAATGAGATGCTGTGGAAGCCATATACGATTACCTGTGCATTCTCTTAAGATTAATATCCTCCGTTGACCCGGTGAAATGTGAGAAGACCAGTTTTGTTTTTTCACAGTCGCCCCGTCATCACTATAATAAACCAATATAGCACCTCGAAAAATCTAACTCTGCTGCTTCTTCAAAATATACGAGTAACCTGTGGTATTCTACACCATTACCATTTGTTTCATAATGCAAATCGTCGATTAGTCACCGCACTACAAGCATTGGGATTATTACCTCTCACGTGTTAAAAATTAAAAATCTACTAGGTATCTATAAGAATAATTGGACTTACAATTTTCTCGGGGAATTAATCGTAGACTTACTGTACCTACCTGCCTTTGTGTGCTGGACGGAATTACGAGGTTATCTCAAGCGCATAGATTGTAATTGGATAATATTTTTATAGCCACACAGAAACAGAAGAAGTGGTGTCAGTGTCAGTCCCTATGTCTCCAGGTAATCAAGTTATTTGTGAACGGCCCTTAAAAGGTGAATCGGGAATGAGAATAAATTCTTAAAATATATACCTACACAATAATGCCTATGTTGGTCGTTTCTTGTTGATGTTTTTATAATTTTTTTTTATTCGAAATTATCGTAAAGCCCAGGGAAAATTATAGCCAAGTCAAAGCATGTCAGTTGAAGCACGTTACGTCCCTTATAAGTAGGTATACATATGTAAGAGTCTACGGGAGAAATAATATATTTTGGTCGTAATTTTATGTGGTGTTCTGTGCTATAAAGTAAAGTGCCTCCAAGACAGAGCGGATAGTATCAACATACAGACTCTAGATGAAAAGTGCGTATCTATAGAAGAACCTCATTGTTGTGTTATTATTACGTGATTTTTTGTGTGTGGGAACAAAGCTTCCCATGGAAGATCAGTGGGTGGACCTTCATTTGAGATTTGAGTGGAGGGACTTTAAGCTTTTTCGAGTCTTCAGTCTTGGTACAGAATAGAATGAAGTTGTTTTTTTTTCTCGAGTTTTGCCCGTAGTTCTAGTTTGTGTCTGATGATGGCTGTTTCTGTAGTGGCAGGGCAGCGGTGGTGGTGGCGATGCACGGCGATAAAGTTTCTCTTCTCTGTTAGACTCTGGAGGGATGATGATTCGATATAGCAAGGGCTTTCTACACTGTACCTAGAATATATTTCTACGATATAGAGCCTTGCATATGTGACGCTTTAGAAATGCTATTTATCATGTTCTGGCTATTCTGAAAAGGTATACAATTTCGTTATGTAACTTTTAAAAATGGTGTTATCAGAATTTGCCTGCTTTAGAAAAGTGTACAATTACGTTTTGCAACTTTTAAAAATGGTAATATCGCAGTTTATCTTTTTTGAAAGGGCGTATTTACTGCCTAGTTAGTTTGATACCTTCTGGCAGAGTTAGTGTTATGTTTTGTATATTTTTAAAAAGTGTAATATCCTGTCTTATTAGTTTGGTACTTTCTGAAAAAATAGTGTGAATTTTTGGCTTTTTTAAAAATGTGCATTATCGCGTTGTACACCTTTTCAGAATGTAAATATGTACCTACCTATGTTGTTTTGCGTGTAAATTGAAATAAAATGTTGACATTTTTTTCAAATGGCGTAATAAGTGGAAGGCTCCTATGGTCAGTAGGGCTGTAGAGATGCATTTTATAGTTGGGTTTATCGGTTCCTCACTGCACTGCTGTGCTGCTCTGCTCTTCTGCTCTGAAATGAAATCTCCCCGTTCACTGAGGGTTGAATTTTCATTTTCATTTTTTGTTGAGCTCCGTCTGTATGTATAACATTGCCTGCCTTCTTGGTTGCATTTGGTGTTCTGCTCCATGATTTCCTTTTCTTTCTTCCACCTGCATTCCTCGACGAGACGAGACGAGACATCCATCCGTCCGTCTCTCTGTAATGGGCTCACGAACAACGCTCACATTACAGTCTCATAAACAAACCAAAAGCTCAAGTCACAACTAGTGCAAGTACAAGAAGCAAACTGCAAAAGCCAAAGACGGCAATAAAATCCACGTACGCACAAAAAAGAAAAAAGAATCAAGGTAAACTGAAAGTAAAATCAAAATTTGAAAAGTTATCAACTATCCTACCAGTAATAGTAGTAGGAACTACTTCGTCGTTTGCAAGTTTTACACCAGAGCAAGTGCAAACTAAAAACCAAAAACCAAAAACCAAAACCAAGGAAAGCCGGCATGAAATAGAAAAGGGATTTTTTAAAAATGTAAGGTTAATATTAAATAGTGGTACTGGTGTGTATTGTTGTTCGGAATTTTTTTTAGTGAAAGTGTGTGAAGTTCGAATTCGAATTCCATAACATGGCCTTGGCTATTAGTTATTATTATGATTTAAGCCAAGTACCTAAGTATCAAGTCTGTGATGTAATTACATTTGATAATTACCTATTCATAGGAAGTTGCTGCAGTTTCTCACTAATATTTTCTTGAGGGGCAAAAATAATTCCCTTTTCCACGCTACAAACGCTACACTACTATAAAGCATCGTTGCAATTGCAACCAACTTTAAAAATCACGGTCATGTTCATGATTCGTGTGGTACATACCTAGTGGTAAAGGCAAGGTCGTTTCTACTGGTTTTTATGTACGTGATGCATACATTCGGGGCTGTGTTTACTTCGTATCGTATAGGCCATATATCACTGTGTTTAAGTAGCTATTTGGCATTTGGACGGACGGACGCTTCTCATTGTTTTTTTTTGTGTGGCATTTTGTGAGATTATTGTGTTGTGAGTCGAGTATCGTGTGAAGAATTTATTTCAAAGTTAAACTTTCAAAGCTCTGTCAGCTCCTTACGTGGAATTATTATTCTAGCTTGTGAGTAATGCTACGTAGACGTACCCACATGCGTATATTAGGTACTTACAAATAATTATGTTTGTAGTTGGTTTGGTTAACAGAATACTGGCTGTTTTAAAGGGAATTTAAGGCATTGGATTTAATTCTGCTGTCGATTTGATTTTCGTTGTTCGTGTCAGTCACAAGATGCATTGTAGGGAGCTAGGAAGTAGTATTGATGCATTATAATCCCATAAAAATAAATCATTAATCATTATTGTAGTTATGCGTACTTACGAATGTTTACTTTTTATTACATTCAGTATTAAGCCGTTAATGTCAATACTGATTATAAGTTCTGACGTGACGTGTTTGTGTGCCTACATATACCTATTCACAATTGCTAACTTGTAACTCTTCAAGAGGGTTGGCCAGTTGGCCCACTGTGCAATTTTATTATTTTCTCGCAATGAAGACATTGTCTATCAGTATACGAGCAGGCATTATCAATTAAATTAGGAAACTCCTATGTTAGATTAGTAATCTTCCCCACTGTAATTAAAGCTACTAACTAAATCAAACGATTTTTGAAATTCTCGTCTTGGCATCTGTATTTGTATACATTTGTATGCAGTCGGTTGCTAATGTTGTAATAATAATTGCATATTGTAAAAGGTTTATTGCTGGCCAACTGTATTGATTACGTTGTTATACGTATGTAGGTAATGTACATATTCCCTTTTACCTAGTCGTAGTTTGTGTATAATTATTCAGATCTGGTTTGTGAATTTATACTAACGACGGGCCACGGGCGTGCTAATCATGGCATCGTAGTCAGCCTATAGAAATAAAAATGTAATAAACAAGTAATAAAATTTATGTGTAATGTATTCAAATGCAATGCAGTCATAAACCTGTGTAGGTAATTTATTCTGGATTTGACTCATTTGACAAGAAGGAAAGGATCCAGGGTCCTAGTTTAGCTAGTCACTCATCGTTAGTGATGGGTATCTGTTAAGATGCAAAATTGTAGTAAAATATCCCTCATTTTGCTTCTGAACCAAAGACGTGTGTCTTACTTCTTACGCATCTGTCTGGTTCTGGTTCTGGTGTTCTATGTATATGTAGGTGTATCATTTAAATAGCCTAGTTGGGTGTACAGTAGTGGAGTGTAGTAGTTGACAGTAGTGGTGGTTGGTTTGGCGTATTAGCTCCATCCCGCCACTTGAAGGGATTCTAATAAAAATAACAAGTGTTCATTAAATGGAGGGCCATACACATGCCATTGTATTTATATTCCAGCTTATTATTTGTGCAGTGGATGAGTGAATGTGAAATTACCTTATTATAATTAGTTCAGCTTCCAGGTAGTGTCGGTCGGTCGGTCCCGCCTACCAATTCTAGAATTTTCGAATTGGGACTTTTATTGTCACTTTCTTGTCCTCGCTGTCCACAAATTCCAACTTTTAAACTAAAACATACCGTTCTTGACTATAATTATAGAATTAGGTAGATATACACCGCACCGGTGTACGACCCAACCTACCCACATGAGTGACCGTGTCTACATAAAATTAATAATACAACAACCCCAATTGTTCCTTGCATTCCAGTTCCAAGATTTACAGTATTATAATACCAAGCCAAAGCACAGCCAATAGAAACTGGCCATTGAATTTGGTGTGAATTGTGAATAGGCATGTAAGGTATACCTGCATTTAAAATTGTAAAAAGTAAAAACTTAAAAAAATTGCCTCGGCAATTTTACAATACTTTTATATGTTTACAAGTAAGTAGGTATTCTATCATTATTTCTGCGCAGTTTCAGTTGTAAGTGTATTGTGAATTGTATTCCGTAACAATCATCAATCAGCTTATTGTCTTTTGAGTTTTACTGTGATTTTTTGTGCGATTGAAATGTAGGCAGGTAGGCATGTATATCACTCGGTAGTGAGCATAGGTAGATGAAAAGCTCTATGTGTAGGTGAAGGGTTTAAAAAGTTTAAAAAGTCGAAATTAAAAGGAAAAACTCGTCTGATTTTGCTAATTACGACATTTTTGGCATAAATATCTGATCGCACGATGCAAAATGCATCACACAAATGTACAATGGAATCCGTAATGAAGTTGAAGCAGAAGCTCTGCGGAGTTTTTTGCAGGAAAATTAGACTCACCCGACGGCCTTCACATGTCCAGATTCAGATCTTTGAGGATAAGAGAATCAGAAGTTACAGATCAGTATCTATGCATGTAATAGTTGTACTGTGCATCATAGATTGTATACAGAGGCTATATACTGTTGTTGACTGTCTGTGAGTCTGTGAGATTGTTTTTGAGTTTGTAGTGTCTTTTTCTTTTGAACTCATAATTAGTTGGTTGTATGTATCTAGTCGTAGGAGGCCCTTGAATAGTCCAAGCGTCCAAATTTCCCACTGTTGCCGCAGCTCAAACACTCCACGTGCGCCTTTGTTATTTTATACATTTTCATTAATATTTAGTATGTGAATTAATTACACGCAGTCGTGTATGTACTTTAATCGTAATGGTCCTTGTTCCTGTTCTGATTACATTTGATTAGGCAGGAATTTGAATTATACTTACGTTCTCACACATAATCAAAATTTGTGCGTTCGCATTTAAACAGTTTACATTTCATAATTCGACAAATTGGACGAACGCACTACAGCACATTGCATTGGACGTGTAGTACCAAGTACTTTCTGTGGGACCTTCCAAATATGACGTCATACTAATGTGTTTTAGAAAAATGCTTTCAAAGTACCTAGTCAAAAACCAGCTTACCTACCTTACCTAGGTAATTGTATGAAAATGATTTTTCAAAAATTGTCAAAATGTAATAGGTATGTGTGCCTTTTTAAACGATGCAAATTCATGTTTCGAAAAAGTGCAAAGTACAATAATCTGGAAGATTTGAGCACTTGAAAAAAGTCATTGCTGTGACGTCGTAGTTGAAAGGCCCTTTTTTCTGTCAGTAGTTCCAAATGGTTGGCAACATAATATCGTATCATTGTAGGTTTGGAGGGCCATGATGGCAGGCTAGGACGGATGGTGTATTTGTATTGTAGTAAATTGACTTGACTGGATGCAGACTGCAGAGTGCACCATATGATTGGGTGGATTGGTAGAGCAGATACATGGAGCTGAAGTTTCCCTTTTAGCTGAGCTCCCACCCAATTTAATCTGCTACTCTCTGCTCCGCTGTTTGTTGTGGGAAAAAGGGGGTGAACTGCCTCTAGATTCTCTCGTGTTGTGTCGAGGCAGAAAGAATTCCAAAGGAATACAATATTGAAATCCTCTCATCGCTCTCTCATGACGGTCCCTTTCAGTTTTCAGTCTCAGAGTCTTGAGCCTCGTCTCGTCAGTCTTCCAGACCCACTCTTCCTGTTAATAGTTAATGAGTTTCGCTCTCAGGATTTCTTTCACTCACACACACACTTCCAGTCCACGTACCGTCTCTGGGTCTCTGTACTCCACTATTTCCATTTTTATTTCCAACTGGATTTCATCTTAGAACGAACACGGCACGGTTGACGGTCCTCTGTGTCTCTGTCTAGAAGAGTGACGAATACCTGCCTCAGCTTCTTCTCTGTGTTCCTTCGTAATCGCATCTGTACGTCGACCTACCTACCTTGGTAGATGGTTACCGATGGGATTTGATTTAGTGAATACTGATAGTGTTGGAGGAGTATCATTATCATCATTGCAATTCTGGAGGAGCAGGCTGTGTCGTATGAGTGAATGAGTGAGCAAGTTGGGACCATCAGTGGTTGATGTTGTTGATGATGATGATGACTTCGCACAAGAGTGACTAATGCTCTAACCACACCATCATCAAGAAAGATCGCGAGACAAACAGACAAACGGACGGACAAACAGGATCTCATTCTAAATCCTTTCCTCTAGAAATTCCCTGGGTCTTGAGTCACTAGTTCATATTCGAGTTATCACAGAGTAGAAATCATTGTCTTAGCACGTCCCGTGTCTTCGAGATCAACTTCGATGTCATCGTTATCGCCATCGTTATAATAATAATATCCTGGTTTTTGGTTTTTGGCTTTTGGTTTGACTTGAGCGTGTTCATTTCAAGTGACTTCTGTCTCGCCCATGCACCGTCAGTGAATTTAAATCCCAGCTTGGGTGCTAGAAATTTTACTTCAAAATCGGAAGCAATTCTTTTCTAGTACAAAAAAAAGTGTGCCTTCATCATCACGTGTATCCGATCAGATGTCAACTTTACCACCACAGCCACAGCCACCTTCAAGAACCTTTATAGGTTTAGGTCCCTAGATATTTTGGATATTTAATTCCACTTAAAAATTGTCGGAATTCAATAAAAGCTACGCGTACTGTTATACTCAAGATGGTCAAGTCCAAAGCCAAGCCGATTATATCCGCACCTCAAGAGGCGGTGACAGTGTTGGGGGGTTCCAAAGGGAAATTCGAAGATAAAGGGGTGACGGCCACCGCCGGTAACGGAATCTCAGGAAATCTAGCTAGTAATAATACAAATACGATGAATGGGAATAAATCTGAGGACGTTGAAGGGAAGAAAGGCCCCAAGCCGAAGGCCCCCCCAAAGCCGAATAAGAAGCCGGAGTGGCGGTTCAAGCCAAGTTCAAATCATAGTGGTGACATGCGGGACAGTGAGTCTGAGGCCGCCCAGCAGCGCCTGCTGGACAATGTAGACTTGGATCCGGATCAGGACCATGACCATGGGTCGGATCTGGACACTAGCAGTACAAAATTATTTCCTACCCGAAATCACCACAATCACGGTAGTGTGAATCATAATCCTCCTCATCTGATGAATGTACAACGACAAGTGCCCATAATTGTGAATAACTCAACCCTCCCACGAGGCTCACCCAGTCCGTACGGGAATCATCCGAATGAGGTGATCTATCATGGGCCAGGAAGTGTTGTGAGTGGCGGGGGGACGCTCCCCCTCCCGAACACCCTTAGACCCACCCTTAGGAATAATAATAATGTCGTTGGGACGTACAGTCGAGCTGGGACGCTTCCCCTGAATGGACATGGCCATGGAAATGGCGTGATTTATGCCCTGAACTCCAATGGAACTCTGACACCCCTTCAGAGGAATGTGGGGGGCATGACCCTGCCTCAGCCCTACCCCACGCGGCATCCCCAGAACAACCAAACTAGAACGGCCACCATCACCATCACCACCACTAACGGTAATGGACGGTCGCCGGGACCGGGATTCAATGAAACAGCTGTGGCACTCAATCAACAGCGTCAGAATGGACAGGCGTCAAAGCAGCAGCAGCAGCCAGGCGGTCCGGCGGGCACTAGCCGGACAGGCCATGCTTCCCCTTCTTCTTCCGACTATCAAAGACTTCATCGTGTGGGTCTTATACGAGCCAAAGCTCGGACCGATTCTTACAAGGTTTTTATATTTTTGTTTTTATTATTTACACAGGTGTAAATATGAGTTTTACACATTTCAAGTCTAACTAGTAAAATAGTTACACCTTGCCATGCAATAGTAGTGGTAAAATTGTTTTACGGGCCTTCGGCCGCTGCTAAATTTCTAATTAGCAAGTTGGATTCTGATACTACCATAGTATAGGATGTATATGACCATGTCACGAGCAAGTGTAATACCTATTTGTAATCGGTTGTATAATTGTAATGATAATTGTTATAGGAGCTGTGGTACCTATATAGTGGCTTTGTGTGTAAATTGAATGGGGAAAGTTTTAGACATTTGGGCAATTTCCAAACACAATGCAGGTACCCACTTCTACTGCTTCACATGGTGTCTTGGTCCTGGCCCTGGCCTTTGCTTAAGGATGCTTTCAGCTCTCTGCTCATTTTAGGCTCTGTTTTCCATGCGTACCTCGGTGGATGTACCTACTCATTAGCTAAAAGCTCGGAAATAAATGCGGCTTGGGAATTTTGAATTACTCGTAGGTGCGACTGGTATGATAGTTTAATTGCTGATAAATTACACGTGAAAAGAGACCCAAAGACGGGCAAGCAGTGTGTTCACACGGAAAGCTCCAACTACGTAATCGCCGTTACTTCAGTGCCGGGGCTGGTTTTCTTCTGATGTTGGCGAGTAGAGTGTATTGTTTGAGAGTTAGAAAGTTATAATTGGCTAATCAGATGTTCTCCGTGAAACTTGGAACATCCATCATAAATAATTACCGATAAATCTTCAAAATCTCCAAAATTTTGTTCGGTGCTCTACAAATGTAGCCCAGCATAATTTCTAGGGTTTCTAAAATTGTGCGTTGTTTAACACACTACAATTAGATTAAGGCTTGTGTTTTATCTTTCAGACTTGACTTTGAATGGTAGGGATTATCATCCGCAGTAATTATGGTTAGTAGCCGTACAGTTGGATTGCACTCAAGCAGTAGCACTGTATTAGTAAGTATACATTACTTGGGCCAAAAACTGACTTTAGAATGACCTTTACAAAGCAAAAAGCTATTACCTACCCGTTTACTTACATGGTAGCTTAGCTTGAGCGAATCGACGGTGTACTTTTTTTCATAATGTGGTTTCAGATTCACATTCTGCATTCCTTGTGAGAGTTAAAACAAAAAATCAAAACTGTATGGCCTGGCGGTGCTGTACTTTATAATTATCGTGTGACCCATAATGTTACGTATATTACCCATTATCTTGTAAGTTACAGTTCTCGCATTGCATTTTGTTGGTAA
>JAQFZC010001711.1:0-27504 GCA_034695205.1 Dicyrtoma fusca | reverse complement strand
CTGAAGGCTGAGACTGGAAATTTCCATTCCAGTCTGCAGTCCGCATCCCTAACCGCTCACCCAAGCACGCCTGCTTTGTTCAACTTAATAACGTAGGAAATAAAAAATGGTCTATGATTTTGTGTATGTATACTTAACCTATTAGGAACTGGGGAAACATAGAAAGAGTGCTTTACAAAAGTGTTTAATTCTACAAATTAGCCTTTTTTAAAACCGTCTAAACTAGTAAATAACACTTTTTCAAAAAGGTCAAATCTAGTAAATAAATCTTTTTCAAAACAGTCAAATCTAGTAAATATCACTTTTTCAAAAAGGTCAAATCTAGTAAATAATACTTTTTCAAAACAGTCAAAACTAGTAAATGACACTTTGAAAAAGTCAAAAACCTAGAAGTTGCTATTTTCAAAAACATTCAAAACTAAGTATATTACCGTTGCGAAAAGGTTTAGGTACTTTATTATTACTAAAGGTGAACTGGAAACCACGTCTTTGAAAGAGGTTATTTAACTTTGCATTTAATATTCATTGAATTTTAGAAACTGCCAAATTATTTAGCCGCTGATTTACCATTTACTGGTCAATTGCAAAATAGAAATAAGTAGATAGTATTTTCTGTATACTACTACTCTGTTCACAAAGTGAAAGTACATTGGCTTTCTGTGACACAAATGTGAGAAAGTTCGATTTGCTTTCTCTTGATTCTTTCTTGTATTCTTTAGTAAAATATCGTTGGCCAGCTTTGAACTTTTGGTAAATCGACAACCTTTAAGCAATTCAACCAGTGCGCAGTGCCTAACAACCGTTTTTATTTACAAAGGCCAAAAGAGCGAGGTATTACTGGTTCTTTGATCTACATAATAAATTGATTGGCTATATTCACTAGACGGTATGATTTTGATTGTGTCAGAGCTCCCATATAGCAATAGATAGCAATAATACTACACAAAAGAAAATAAGGCTGCACACACTTATATGTAAATTGCATATAGCACACTCAGGTAATTACAAAAGTACCTACAATGAAGGATAGTAAAGAAACACACTCATTGTCTGACAAGAACACACACAAATAAGGGATAAAATTTGTACCTTTCGGCTTTCCTGTAGTTAAAAGCTTGGGAATAAAGGAATTACTAATATTCTTGGAACCACAAATTACCTGTGCAATGAATGGCCTTGTTCCCTGATGTACAAATACATACGGTGCTAGCGGATGATAGATTTAAGAATTATCCCTCTTTGAGCAGAATTACCTTCTACATGACACATGAGTTCGGGCTATTTTGTCCCATTAATCTTAATTGGCTGAATGGAAGGACAAAGACGGGAAAGGAGAGTGAAATGGAGTGAACACGATTCATCATTTTGATTTTTAATTGTCTTCCTTATGTCACGCCTAATGTCAAATAAATCCTTTCATTGCATTGCTAAACTACTCAACACAGCCCCGTCACATAGCGCATGGAGCTTTCACTGAAACTACGGTGGGAAAATATGTTACGACAGAGTTTAATTTGGCAATTATATGTATTGCATTTTATAGTACCGTTATATTGCTGGCACCATGTCGTACTTTCTACCACCGCGTACCGTTTACGGTTTGATTTCAGTACAAATCCAATGAACAAGAACGCCATAGCTTTTATATTTGCCGGGCATCTGGTGCAACGGAATAAACTTTAGTACTGCATGCGTATTATATTATGCCGTCGGTAAAGAAATATTTTGACGGAAGCCCATTCCGCGACTCCAAGTTTTCTGAAGCAAGTTAAGCTTACTCGTAATATCGTTTTTAGAGTAAGTTCTAACTATCAACTTTTTCACATTTACTTGCAAAAGGGGGTAATTATCGTTATTTTTCCTTTTTTAAAGTTAAAATAGTATTTACACTTTTCAAGAGCTGTAAAAATGACTTTTGGGCTTTCCAAAAGCATTAAAAACGGTTTTCAAAGAACTAAAAATGGTATTTAACCCTTTTCAATAGCAGTAAAATTGTATTTACACTTTTCAAAGCTGTAAAAATGGCATTTGGGCTTTTTTAAAGCAGTAAAAACGGTATTTGCACGTTTTAAAAGCAGTAAAAATTAGATTAACGCTTTTCAAAAGCAGTAAAAATGACTTTTGGGCTTTCCAAAAGTAGTAAAAATGGTATTTACACTTTTCATAAACAGCAAAGCTGTATTTCCACTTTTCAAAAGCGGTGAATAGATATTGTATTTACACTTTTCAAGGACAGCAAAAGCGCTATTTACACTTTTTACAAATTGCAAACATGGTATTTATACCTCCTAAAAACAGTCAAAATGGTATTTAGACTTTTTTAAAATAGTAAAACTTAACTATTGACGCTTTTTTGCGTACAAGAGTGAGTGGCATGTTCACTTGTGAAAAACAAATACAATGGTTCTTCCCAGATTGTATTAGGTATGTTCCTGATTTCAAATTTATAGCTGGTGCAATACTGTGTTTTTTTGTCTAATAGTTTAGTAGGTTTAATAGGAATTGAGCTTTTGATGATGGATGGGGGGAAGTATTACGTACTTTTCTGTACACCCACATTCTGAACTTTCTGTCGAGTCAGTTGAATATTCTAGTTTTAAAAAGGTTCGGTTTTGCTAAACTCTTCTACTCACTGCACATAATGAAAACCAGATTTCTCTTAAGTTCTTCCAGTTATTGACGAATCCCTCCTGACTTGGTCTTTCACGATTCCCTGTGCCCAAGTGAAAGAAAGCCAAAGCAAATGGGTTTGATCCAAAAACAACAAGTGCAACACTCGTTTTGTTTCCGTCACGTACATACATATTTACGGGTACCTACCCTTTTTGTCTGCATCAACTCTTTCGATTACATGTACCTATGCCCATACGATTGTATATAGGCCCTGGATCGTTTCGCTTTCTCTCTCTCTCTTACTTCAAACTAACTTTGACATGTCATAAATATAAATGCGAACTGAGACCAAAGTTAAAAATTTAGAGAGGGTTGAAAGGTTTAGAAAGCTTTTAGGAAGAAATCAAAATAAATTGAAGCACTTTACTCCCTCCAACTTTACAACATGAAAGTGTTTACAAGTTTAGAAAATTGAATCCATGTACCCCGCCCGGTCCTAGAAGTACTTTCCAGTGCACCTTGCAGCTCCAGGTAATAACAACTAATGCCAATCAGTTCATTTCCAGCACCGCCAATTCACCAGTTGCAGTTGGCACGAAGGTGCGACCAAGAAAAACTTTTTTTTAGCTTTTTTTTTATTTGAGTAACAAAGGCCGTACACTGTACACGGCTACAGTAATTCATTTGAGGTCGTCAAATTTCAAGAGTAAATACCATTAGATTTAAGATATTGAAAAAGTAGAGAAAAAAAGAGAACCTGTAGTGCTACATATACATATATACAACATTCAATGTATTTGTGGTGGTAAAAGTCTTTCTATCTGCAGTCAACTCTCGTTTACCTCCGTGAAACGGCGGGCAGTTTGCCGCCAGCAAAAAGCACTTTCCTCCATCAAAGAAAACCTAAGTAGGTATGGATGAGCACAACTCGTCTTCGTCCCGCTACTCAAAGCTCAACTGTTTATAGACAAAATTCAATTGTAGGAGTTTTCTCTCATCTTCCAGGGAATCTCAGCAGGCGGTCAATTCGGATTTCAGATCTTGGATCTCGAATTCCACAGAAAGCGCCTTAAGCCTCCAGGCTATGCACCACGCATCAAAAAACAAGGGTGTACACATTCACATAGGTAGGTACTTACATACCTAGTACGATCTCAAATCAATTTTGAAAGATGAAGTGCCTACTTACCTATTTATACATCTATAATCTACATACACACATCAATGCAAACCCCCGCCCCGGGAAAAAGCGTCATGCCTTATTTAACAACACACACATTCAAAAGATGAAAAATAAACACTTTTTTTGGAATGTTTGCATTATTTAACAAGAAAAATCTGTTTATGACTCTACCTTTCATAGTGATGATAGTGAAGTTCATAATGATTAGTTTTCCTTATCGGAAATAAATTGGTGTTGTGACTTGTGACTGTGACAGGAATGCTATATTATTTTGACTGGCACGGCTGGAAGAAATGAGACCGGATGGAGGACGTTCTCGGTGTCTGCATCATTGACTTACAATATGGGAGATGATTTATCTGATACAATCCAATAGGTCCCTATTTCCCTATACTTTCCTATACAACCATCCCAAGTTGAGCCGGGAACTTTTCATGGGGCAAGTAGACATGATTAGAATGCAGTGAGCAGTGCCTTAGTGAGGGCTCTCTATCTGTTCGAGATAAGATAAGAGAGAAAGTGACTGCAGTTAAGCTTGTTGTTACAATGGCCAAGTGCACGTTGGGGGAAAGCTTGATCGCAATAACGATACAGTTTGGAAAGTACCGTAGTATGTAGTTTGTACTGACTGAGTACAGGGCCAGGGTAATGCAATGCAATGTTCGAAGTTGGAAGGAATTGTGTGTAAGGAAGGGAAAAGTGTGGGTACGTCTCAGCCGGCCTGCCCTCGGCTCCAGTCCCAGTCTAAATTCCTGGGATAAATTTAAAAGTTGGAGAGGAAGCTCCCGGTCCCTCGCACATCCGCTCCCATGTAAATAGTTGATGGAGAAAAGGTAGATTGTGGAGACGTGAAACCATTTTCCCCTTCATTTCAGCTTCCTTCATGGTGGTCGTGTCGTGTCGAGTTATTCTGAGTCTGTTTTGTGTAAGCGGGCGGAATGTGATAAGAGAGGATAAGGACGAAGGACAGAGATACCCACACACACACACACACACACACACACACACACACACACATGCACACGGAGGGAAATTGTTGCTGTTTTTGAGACGATAAGCCAAAGGAATCCAATGCTATCGCCACACTCAACGACTTTCTATGCAGTAGGTGCATTGTATGTAATGTACGTATGAGCTACGAACAGCTACAGCTGCCTTTACCGTTGCGTTGCTTCATGGGTGAAGAAGCGTTGTGGGGAAAGTCAAGCCCCCACTTAAAATCATTAAGACGCAAGTTAAACGTTTCTTAAGTAATATAATTTTGATAGTAAGTCACAACAATCAACGTTTTTCCTAAATGGGCTTGTAAATAGTGCAAATACCTACTAGTTTTGATCATTGTTGAAAAGTGTAAACAGTGATTTTGCTGCGCCGAAAAGTGTAAATAGAAAGGTTCTGCACATTTTTGAAAGGTGCAAAACAAATGTAAATAGTAGTAGGTATATTGGTACGTTTAAAAGAGGGTAAATAGCAATTTGACTGCTTTTGGAAAGTGTGAATGGCACTTTTGCACATTTTTGGAAAGTGTAAACAGTAGTTTTTCTACGTTTAAAAGGGGGTAAGTAACAGTTTTACTGCTTTTGGAAAGTGTGAATAGCACTTTTGCACATTTTTGAAAAGTGTAAACTGTAGTTTTTCCACTTTTAAAAGGGGGCAAATAATAGTTTGACTGCTTTGGAAAAGTGTAGATAGCAGTTGTACTATTTTTAAAAAAGTGAAAATAGCACTTTTGCACATTTTGGAAAAGTGTAAACAGTAGTTTTGCTACGCTTACAACGGGGTAAATAGCAATTTTACTTCTTTCGAAGTGTAAATAACAGTTTTACATAATTTAGAAAAGTGTAAGTAGCAGCTTTACACATTTTTTGAAAATCGTAAATTATATCAATTTCACTATTTTTAAAAGACTATGAAAGTGGCATTTACACGTTTTACAACAAAAGTTTAAAAAAAAATTGATCGTTGGAACCCGTGTCAAAATGAGATTAAAGGGAAGCTTGACTTACCCCAGAATGCGTCTTCATCCAAGAATGTATTTCCCCTGGGGAAGCTTCGTCCTTTGGTATTTTGCTACTTAGCATGCACACATTTCCTTCCGTTCCCTTGTTCCCTGGTCCTCGATATTGACACATATCTCTCTCGCTACACAGTTCACTGCTTCATGGGGGAAATGGATTGAATTCATTCTCTGAGTTGCTCTTCCCGAATATCGGCAGGAGACTTCATGGCAGACTAAAAGTGAGTTATGCAGATAGCCGTCAACATTTTTACGCTTGTCGGTGTCCCATTGTCTCATTCACGACCAGAGCACGTCACTCATAATTCTAAAGATAAACCTGTCAGAGCTATCTGTCCCTATAACACGTATACCTACATCTATTTATATTCAGGGACCTTCGTTGTTGTTTGATCAATTTTCAATTTTAAGCTTCGTGGAGTCTTTTACGAGGAGGCTAATGTGGACCTTATCTCGTCCCTCCCTTTGAATGGGATTTTATTCATAGAATTATCTTGATATTTCACTTGGAGACCGTGGAGTGCATGGCATGGAGCAGAGTCCATGCCATTGAAATTGAAATTGAAATAATTTGAATCATTTACATATGGAGGATGACGGTAATTGAATTTTCCTCTCAATTTCAAACTCTATTATTTTTTGTTTGGCTTGCAAATTTTGATTAAATCCTTTCACAGTGAAGAGCAAAAGGACGTAGGGATCTTAGCTTGTTGGGAGATAAGATTGGAGATCAGAGGCAAAGAGAGAGAGAGGGAGGAGGGCGGCTGGAATGAGAAAATAATTTTCCCTGCACACCAGTTGGTGTTGATTTATTTGTGGATGACTTTGACTTTGGAGAAAGAAAGTAAAAAAAAATCTGGTTTACGTTGGCAGTTGATTATGATAAAAAAGTTATTTCAGTTGTTGTATAGATCCCCCCGCTAAGAAAGCAAATATCTTCAAGTGAAAGAATAATAAACACATGATTGATCCTGTAAAACTGATTTCCCAAAATTTCCATCCACCACACACACACACACACACACTCTTCCATTTGCACTTGCTTCCCTGCTTTGAATGCTAAAAGCTCAGGCTTTCTTTCCCCATTTCCCCATCCAGCAATGCAATGGCCTCCTGCACCGAAGGAGGTGTGTGTGTGTGTGTTTCTGGGTCGTTGAGAGGGATTTGGGATTTGACGGTCTGTCTGCATGGGAAATGGACCCGGGGATATATTTTCTCACACACTGGGGCGTATATCACTCATTCCTCCTTCCTGGAATTGCTATTATGTGGGAAGGAGGATTAAATTTACGTCCCATTCAAAGGTGTTAAGATACTTTTTGAAAAATGAGCCTTCCCACATGACTGTTGTCAGTGAAGCGTCTGAGTCTCGTCGTCAGTTATGTTTACCCATTGTGGCCCCATCATAGGCATAATAGCGAGAGCTTATTAAATCCTGTGGGTATTTTCTGCGAATACTTCTACATGCATGTATGTACAACATGTCTTGTGCAGTTGGCAAATTATGATTACGCTGTGCAATATACATAAATGAGGAAACTAACACTACGCGTAAAAGCATAGCATAGGTAATCAATAATTTCATACTAGTTTCTAGGTAAAATTGGCGTCGTAAAAAATTGAATTTTCAAATAGCAAAAAAAGCATTATAAGAGCTGAAAAAGCGTAATTGAACTTTAAAAGTACTAATAACTATGATATTTTGATTGGGTTTTCGTAAAAATGAAAGGTGGTGCACATTTTTTGAGAGAAAAAAGAATTTGTAATGAATTTCTAAGCAAAAAACGTCGCTGCTAATAGAAAGTAAGCTATTTAGTGAAAACTTGTGCTTTTAACCTATTTGAAACTGGGGAACCATGGAAAGAATGCTTTACAAAAGTGCCTAATTCTAGAAATTAATTTTTTCAGAACGGCCAAAACTAGTAAATAACAATTTTTCAAAACTGTCAAAATTAGTAAATATCACTCTTTCAAAACGGTCAAAACTAGTAAATAACACTTTTTCAAAACGGTTAAAACTAGTAAGTTACACTTTCAAAAGGTCAAAAAACTAGAAATTACCGTTTTTAAAGTGGTCAAAACTAGAAATTAACGTTTTCAAAATGGTAAAACCTAGAAATTAACGTTTTCAAAATGGTCTAAACTAGAAATTACCGTTTTTAAAATGGTCAAAACTAGAAATTAACGTTTTCAAAATGGTCAAACCTAGAAATTACGGTTTTCCAAATGGCTAAAATTAGAAATTACCAATACGTATTACCGTTTCGAAAAGGTTAATATATTTTGTCGTAGCAGCGTCTTTCATTCAGGTAAATCGAAGCGGCTAATTTGACCAAAGGATATTTGATGGGTGCCTCTAAAAAAAGAATTGATTTTTTACTCTAAATGTTGTCTATTTGCAGAGAATCCGGCACTATATTGAATGGTCCTCGGAATGCATTGAATTCCATATCCTGAAGGAAGTTCATTCGGGCTTCCTGGAATGCTTCTTAAATCAACCGCTCGACGATTGCTCACTCATGTACTACTGTAGTAAAGACAGAGGTAAGGGAGAAAAAGTTGTGTATTATTTTACATTTACTCACCCAGTGCACCTTCCTATTCTTCTGCCACACTGACAGAATACAAAGTGTTAAAAATTCATAAATCAGAGCTTGTTCGGGAGCCACTTGGTAGGTTGCTAGTTGGCTGGAGAGGAGAGTTATGGCTGGAATAGTTCCATGCAGAGTAAGATGACAGAAGACAGTTGTAATCGGAGGAGTGTTCAGTAATGCTGATGCATAGACGAGGAGCTTAGAATTTTATCACGCTCTCCACGTCACAACCAACAACTTGTACGCTCAGAGTCCACGCACACTACTTCATACACGTAGGTACGTACACTCACACATACGGAGCGAGTGAAGCGAGACTCTTGAAACCCGAGAATCCCCCCAAGAACAAGAGCCATGTAGCCCCAGACGGAGGCAGGCAGGTGACAGGAGCGAAGTGGCGTAGTCAGTCATGGATACAAATAGAAACAGCAGCTGCATGGACCAGTTTCAAAAGCTCAATATTTTGATCAAACTCATAATCAAAATCATCAATCATTGTGAAACAACCTGCAATCCACAACTGTTTTACGAGTACAAAACGCTCCTAGTAAAAGCACAAATTTTTACAGCACATTTTCCAGAATTACCATTTTTTTTTGGTGTAGCAGCCAACTTTTTTGGACAACACTTTTTGAAAAAAAGGGTTTTTGAAACTGTTAGGCGAAAATTTATTTGAACGTTTGTGTTTTAAAACTACAAGTTTTGAAAATGCTTTTTCAAAAATAACAGTTTATTCACAAATACACTTTTCAGAACGATACTTATTGAAAACGAATGTTTAAAACTTACCGGTTTTTTAAAACTGGGTTTTGTAAAAGGACAAATTCATAATAAACAAATAAAAGATTGTATCCAGAATCAACTGGTTTGCGTATTGCAAACACATTTTTTAGAAAGAAACCTTTTGAAAATAGTTTATATTTTAAAACTTCAAGATTCTTTAAACCCTTACATTAATGAAGCTAGATACTAATTTTGAAAAAGTTTTTTCAAAAACATCAATTTGTGTACAAAATACACTTTTCAGAACGACACATTGTGAAAATGGGCTACTTTTTAAAACTACCTATGTATGTAAGTGATTCTTTAAAAACTTGAACTTGTAAAAGGACTTGTATCTAGAATCAACTGGTTTACCTATTACAAACACACTTTTTGGCCCGAAACCTTTTGAAAATGGTTTATTTTTTAAAAGCAAACAATTTCTTTACACCTTATATTTTTAAAACTACCGATTTTGAAACTTATGTTCAAAGTTCAAGGTTTCACTACAAACACTTTTCAGTAGGGCGCTTATTTAAATTGTGCCTTAAAAACGGCGGAGGAGCTCCCTATTATCCCTACGCATTTTGCCCCCACAAAAAACGTATGTCTAGCTTCACCTCTGCCGGAGTATAGGAGAGATGCGGGAATGCATGGCCCCGTGGTCCAGCATATATCTTTGTTTCAACGTTAAGGGTCATCAATCTTTGTCTGGCGTCACTTGGCTCTTAAGTGACAGTTTCCCTTCCTGCAATAAACTGCTCCTGTCCTTCCGTCCTCCCTTTCCTCCCGTGGTTTTCATCCTTAAGTTACTTCCCTCTTCCACTACACACACACACACAAAGACAGAATTCCGAGAGCCTCTCACTTTCTCACTACTCCGTAAGAAGATCTGTGGAGGGAGAAGGTGTTGCTGACGGACTCTCTGCATTCCGCATGCATCAGCCTTTTTACATATTTAATGTCCATTAAATGTCAGGACAGAACATCCATTGGAATTGCATACCCTATCAATCCCATCTTGCTTCCAAGAACTCATACATAGGTAGCTCAGTACATCGTACCTTCCAAGAGAAAATGTATAATTCAGTTGAATTGTGTAGCTCAGTAGCTGTACAAACTGACTTCGTGGAAGACGGAATACGGAACCGGCAGAGATCGTAAATTAGTGACAACATTTGCAACTCTGTGTCCAATCAACTTGGAACTTCCATTGTTTTCCTTCGCATTGACGGCTGTGTCTATCACCAGAAGGTTTGTAGTCTATACAGGCAGAACCAGAGCCAGTGTGTACAATATGTTCAATTTCTGTAGATTTGTACAAATTTTGGATTGGAAGGACTGCATTACTGCAAAAAATAGACGGGGAAAAGTGTAACAAGAAAAGCCCATTATTTTTAGCCTTGCCACTACCATAACGGTACTAACTGCCATTTCAATGGAGCCGTCGTTCTGATCCTGAGTAGGCTTCTGTATGTATGAGGTTACAAATACTAATGACTTGGGAAATTCTCTGCTTAAATGAATCTCTAAACCATCCCACGAGTCAGTATCAGTATTATTTCATTATGCGTAAGGCAATATCTGTACTTCTGTAGGTATATGTATGTATATTGTGTTCGACTTGCTTTGTTGTTCTGGCCTATGGCTCCATGGCTGCAAAACACTAATCGTATTAATTTCATCAATTTGGCTTGAGGATCATCGATTTAGATGGAGAAGTTTCGAGGAGAAAGAGAGACTCGGAATGAGGATTGTGGATTGGATCTCTTGATGATGCTCATGAAACAATCAAATTATATATGTACACTACTGTCCTTTCAATCCTGTATCAGTCCCATAACGTATATAGGCAGCCAGTAGTATATCAGTATACCTATAAAGGATGAGCCGATAATCATGTTATGAGATTAATCCACTACTTCATAATTTACTTCACAGTCGGTTGAAACCAAATTAAATAAATATTCTTTATTAACTAAGATATAGTGCTTATATATGTACCTACGTCGTCGGTGAAGAAGCATTGTGATGCAAGTCCCAACCCAGCAAACAACGTTTTATCTCTGTGTACAAAAATTGTAAAATTGCACATTTAAACTTTTATACAAATGGTAAAACTGGTATTTAAACTTTTATAAAAATGGCAACACTCAGTTTCAGTTTGCTTTATTGTCAAGTCATTCAGTACACAATGTATTGATTTCCAATGACGGACCTACACTGGTAGTGGTTACAGTTTAAAAAAAACTGTACATTGCATTGGAGCTAAACCTTTTTCAAAAGTAGTAAGAAAGGCTCATTTATTAGTACACATTTTTTAAAAAGTGTACATTTCGGTTTTACTGCTGTGTAAAGTGGAAATACACTAGAGTTGCTATTTTTGAAATGTGCAAATACCACTTTCACATTTTATAAAGTTGTCAGTGTCATTGAAACCGCTGTTTAAACTTTTTATTAAACCCGATAATAAGGTTATTGTTGCAACTTGCGTCAAAATGATATAAATATCCGGGTGAATGGACTTGGATCAGAATGAACTAAAGCGTGAAATGGACTTACTACTTACCTCACAATGCTTCTTCACTGACGATTTATACATTATTCAATTTCTTAGGATCCGCAGTGAGAAAGAAAAGCGTTAAATCTGACAGGATATAACAAGCTGCCCCGTATAGCCGTATAAAATATAAAATGCACTTAAAAAACTTAAAAAACAAAAAGACGGTTGCCCAATTATAGCAAAATCTGAAGAAAAAAGCACTGAATAAAATTAAGTAGCTAGGTACATTGATCAGCTATTTTCGAAACTCTTCGCCTAATAGCCTTGCAACAAATACAAATAGGAGCAGAAACGACATCTTAATTGTCCGCAATGTGTTTATTATCATGGATTGGCTCTGTATCTGTACATTCAAGCATATTCAGGATATGCCTGTGTATTTTCAGCATTAATCGAAATAGGTTCCGAGGGGAAAGTCAACTGTTGACAAGAAATTCAGATCAGATCTATCTAATGCATGGTGGTGCATTACATTAAAGTCACGAGGGTATATTTCTCCTTTGGGGATGGATTCAAAGAGACATGACAAGCATAATATCTCCATTCCCAATGAAAACTTGAACCCACCCAAAGACCCAAAGCTTTCTTCCGCATCCGAACTAAAAAATAAAGAAGATCTCCGAAGATCGAGCCTGCCTTGAGTGTCTCTGCAAGTAAAGTGGATCGGTCTACCCACTTCAACCGAAATTAAGACGCATTTTTTTTATTCCCCAAAAAATGTTCCAACACCACTGTACCGGTCTACCGGTACTATTAGTATAAAAGCACACACAGAGCCTTGTACTGTACTATATACTGTTGAAGGTAGAATCTGGAATGGAATTCGATTGCGTATCTCTAGAAGATTGCAGGGGCAACTGGGTACAAACAAAAGCGTATAGTAATCGTACTCGTATATAAATTACCCGACTTTTGGAATGCCCACGTAGCTACTACGTTCATGTGGGTGAAGGTAATTATAAGTTAAAAGTTTTCAAAGAAAATCCATTAAACTTTACGCTTTATGAGTTTTTATTTCACTCCTTCCACACGGGATTGCGTCTACAGAATACAGACTGCATTGCACACGCCAGTAAATTGTAGTTTGATACTGGAACAGTTCAAATAAAGTAGTGCATTGATATTAATTTTAATTAATTTGATATGAGTCTGTTAATACTGATAATCAGCTACTTTAAGACTCAAGAGCGGGAGTTCCATTATTGCATTGGGCGCTGCTTGTGCTTTTAGCTTAGCTATTTATTTTTTTTTGTTCTATTATTACAGAAACTCGAGAGCACGTGAATGTGGATGAATGGTTGGATGTGTGGGGGGAACTTCTAAAGACGACCCGGAACTTAGAAAGCCTTCCACTCTGGTTGCAATACTTTCCTAAAATACTGTTTCAAGTCATCAATAAATCGGGTAAGAACTTCTTCGAGTAGGTAATTCCTCTCCTTCATCCTTGCGGTCATTTCTGTTTCGGTTATCAGCCGGAAACATGAACGTACATAATAGTTGTATTAGTCATTAGTCCTCGCATGAAATCAAATTCCTTTTCGAAAGCTTCACACACTCACACAGTGTAATGTGCCATAAAATCTGGATTTTTTTTGCTTCCGCTGTAATCCTAAGTGGAAAAGTTTAATTACCTACCTACAACCTACGACCTACCTCCATCAATTCAGCCTGGCTACTAACAACTATGAACTAACAACTAAGGGAATGGCAGACCAGCTTTTTGTGAGTGAAGGGAAATTCCCTAAGAAAGGGTAACTTTTTCGGTCGGATGGAGACCAAATATGAGGGACGGGTGTTTTATTGAATCAGGTCACATCACGTTACATTTTATTACAGCCAGTGCCAGTCAATTTGGCCGATGTAGACCAGAGCAAAATTCAACACAGAAGAAGAAGAAAGAAAATCACCTCCGTCATCCGTATCCGTAGGTTGTTGGTTGTAGGTACATACCTACATCGGTTTTGTTATTATGGTTGCTTTGTTGCGAAAGACAAGATCCCAAGTCCAAGTTTTCCAGAAATATGAACTCTTTTTGATATAGATTAAAAAACTTGCTTCATCTTCCCTGTCTGTACATGATGTAATCGAGATCGAGAGTGTTGTATGTTGTATGTTGAATGTATGTACAGACAGATGTACGGTTGACGGTGGTTTGGTAGTTGGTAGTATGTTCGTGTAAGTATTCTTGTAGAAGGCTTGTAAGTAGTTCGATACACATATTTCAAGGTAAAACTTTGCTCTATTTTCTAATTACAGGTTCTGGAACTATAACGAAGGAAGAGTTGCGTGCATTCTATACGATGTTCTTGGGAATCGACTTTCGTGTGGTAAACGACACTCTGGATTCCATCTACAGCGCAATGACAGATGTGAGTAGCATCTTTCTTACAAGTTTCCTTGGTTATAATTACTTGGACATCAAGACATTATTTGATTGGACACTGGAGTTACATTTATTTCCCGTTTTTTCGATGCTTCAATCCGCAATAATGTTGAAACTGATTTACTGTGTCTGTCTGTAGAATCAGAATTGACAGTCAGAGCAGGATTAAGAACGATAGTGCCTTTATGTCCGGCACAGTTTTTTCTTTCAAAGTTAATGTCGGTATAATAAATAATAAAGCAACTACATACATCCTAGTCGCATTATACTGATACGGGAAGAAATAATGATATAATATGTTGTATGTACACTCTAACAAATGGCCATATCTGAATCTCATCATAATCGCATCAAAAATGCTGAAACGTGAGTCCATTTTTACTCGGTAAAATCGAATCATGATCATAATGATGTTTTTTTGCAGAACAGGATGCGAATATGATACGATTTTAATGTGTAAAAGTAATAGCACTTATGAAGCATCATAAACCTTTTATCATAATCTTATACGCATCTTGTGTGTAATGATTGGTTTTTATTGAGACACCAGCTTTGGATCTCATCGTACACGCATCTTAAGATGGGTTTAAGATGGGTGTAAGATGTGATTCAAGCAAAATACAGGGATGATGCGATTATGATGAGGTACCTTTTAACGAATACATCTAGATCTCATCTTAACCCCATCATACCGGCATGATGCGGTTATGATGGGATCCAAATAGAAAAAGGGACTCATTTTAATGGCACTTGGTAGAGTGTATGTATATAAGTATGCTGGAAGTCTATTATGCAAAACTTGCACTGGAAGTGAAATCAATAGGCTTGCCCAACGATGCGATGGAGGATTATTATTTTCTAATGAGACACAGAGTAAGATTCACGTTCACATGGTGCCCCACAGGGAAGACAAACATATTATTTCGCTCCGTAATTTATACCTTCACATGCATTCCAAGATGATTTCTGAGGCTGTGCCTTTGTTCTCTCGAGTTAAATAAGGAAGCATGTTCCAGTCACTTTTGTCGCTTCCCCCAGAAATGATTTCAATGTGTTTTCTGTTTTGTATTTATTTTGTACTTCATTGTGTAGAGTGGGTCATGTGGTGGAGTAGAAAACAAAGGGAGGAAGGAAGCCACATTGTGCGGTCTAGTGTTAAGACGTATTTAATTAATGTGTCTGTGTAGAGCAGCAATGGAAATAAATAACGATGTCCTTTCATTTCCTTCCCTTTCTTCGGAAAGACTCATTTAGAACATCTCGTCGCTACCTTTGAATAGGATCTCTTTCTCTCTTTGGAGAACAATCCCGGAGGGGGAACCAAGAAACCAAGAAAGTCAATTGACAAATTCTATTTTGCATAGTAATATCATAGTAATACATATTTGCTGATCTTGTACTAGTACATTGTAACTTGTAGCGCGTGATTGTTAGCCTTGAATTTTGGTTCTTGCTAGAGATCAAACCGTCAGATATTGTTGTGGTAACATTCTACAGACCGATGGGAAGAATAATAATTGATTGGAGCTTTTACTGTTAAAGAGTGGTCTTGTTTCAACCGCATCAGTGCTACCGGGCGTAAAAGTCTTTATTTACTTCGTGTGACATTAATTTGATGATGAATAGACTTCCTAAGGTGGCGTCAGTGTAGTTTAGTAGCAGTTTATTTTTGTACCTATTTTTTAATACACTCATAAAAGAAATACGGAACACACTCACCTAATACAATTAATTTTTTCTGTGCCCATTAGAGAACTAATTACAAAGCCGGAAACTATATAAGTAAAGTTACTTTATTTTTACTGAATAGAGCTGTTTATTTAGGGACGGTATTTTGTTCAGAAATTATCGTTAATGTGGGTAGGAAATTGAATTAAGAAATTAGCAACTAATTAAGGGATATCTGTACTGTATAACGTTCTCATTGTCTGTTTAATAAGAACGTATGTATGCGGGCAGTAGGATACTCAATACTCGTATGCCCAGGACTTGTGCGTCAGTTACAGACTAACGATAAGACAACAGGAAGGAATTTTATTTAATGGCCCATACATTATTGATAGGGAAGTAACTATTTAGGCAAAAAAGAAATTACCAAAAATAGAGCCAATTTTGTATGTATCACTATACCCGGGCCACCATGGCCATGGCCATGGGTTGGCTGCCAGATTATTGGCAGCTGTTTTTCTAGTGTGGGCCATATTTTCTAATTTCCTATAGCTGTTTAAGTTGAGACAAAGTAAGTGGTCGATGTCTGCGAGATACCTAAGAAAAGAAATGGAAGTTCATCTCCGTCTAATTGAAATGGCTGATGGCTGTATTTACAGCTCTGTAGACATATTTTTCTATAATAGAAGTAGGTAATTATTGTTTCAGATGACAATGTTTCTCTAGTTGTAGACTCCTGAACTGATGCAATCCATCCTTCAGGGGATACTTGAAGATACTGAAAAACTTTTATTGTGACAGAGCTAGACTACTATAAATACTTACACGCGTATTGCGTATTGCACTTACTATACTGTTATACCCCTTACTTTCGTCATAGTATGATTTACGATGGATACATTCACAATATGTATACGTACCTTAAAAGCCGTAGCTCTGGCTGAAGATAAGCAATTTATAGCGAGCAAAAGGTGATTTATGTGTGATACACGCACTGGGGTAACTGGCTGGCTTGAACTGTATGTATATTTTTAGAATTGATGCCTTGACTTTGTGAGCACTAAAAAAGCTTTCAAGTTGGTAAACATAAATTGTGTGAAAATGGATTTAAAATCCATTTCAACAGTTTTTGAGACTTCCATTCTTTCCTTTAATTAAGAAGTAGAAGAAAATGTATGTTATTTTTAAGGAAGCAACCACCATCATTGATGGCTTATAGGGTCACAGTAGTCAAAGCTGAAGCTTTACTGATGGGACTTTTACTGACTGTGAGGGAGAAAGTGGAGTTCAGTTGAGCCGAGTCTATCTGGCTGGTTCGCATTGTGTATCTGTATTCCCAGGAGAGCCCCGTAATGTTAAGGACATAATAAATGGTGAAAGTACGCCTTGGTCCTTCCTTCCTAATTGAATGATGGAGTACAAAGGGGAGTACATCGCATCGGAGATTCTTTTAGTGTGGAGCCAAATTTGTCTCCGGATTACGTTTAGTCCTAACATTCCTCCACATTAGTATACCAGAAGTGAAAAATATTAGGTATATGGGAAACTTTCTCCCAATAAAAGGACCTACCCACTTTCGTTATTCGTTCTTTAGTATCATTCAGCTTTTTTCAGTCTCTCGTAGACGGAAAAAAGACGTATATTTATGTAATCTGGATAATCCGCTTTTTGTGGTTTGTCATTGGATTTCATATTAGGCTTCAGATTAGAAGCCGGGCAAAGGTTCACATTTTCTGAACTGTCTAGCAGTGCTCTGCTCATACACACAGTGCTAATAGAAGCTCAGAATGGAGGTTTTGCATGGGATTATATCCTAACTACTAATTAATTATCAATATTTGAAATAGTCTGTATTGTAAGAACAATAGAATGGGCAAAAGCTTTACTGCAGGCCATTTAGTATTTGTACCTTACCTACTAAAAGTAATCCTAATCTCAGTAAAAATGATAGACAAAGATTGATTTCGTGTATTAACTATTTGAAATGTGAGATTCAACATTTCATTCCAAACTGAAATGGAAACAGGTCTACAAATATCTAAGCCGGCTTTTCATAGATACAGAGCCAGAGTTTCAGTCCAGCCCACAGCGTTGAGTTGAAACCCGTCAAAGGTTTTTTAATACCAGCAGCATAGGTAGGTAGGTAGGTAGGTAGTTTAAAATAGGTACCTACCTACATATATTTGTGTTACGTACGCTATACAGATAAACACACATTACGTAACATTGTGCGGGCTATATTATTTTTTTTGAGCCGATTGGGAATGCATCTTTTTCCTTCGATTTTATGCTGCCGCAAAGAAATGATTGCTATATGCTGTCTAGTATCTGTACTTCTTCATAGGTAGTACCTGCATTTTGGATACTTTTACGAAAGGAAAATCCAGTTCGCAGTGTACAGAACACTTCAATTCAATACAAACTCTTTTTTTTTGTATTTACCTTGGAAAACGAATCCAATCTTCTAAAGAAAAGTAAAAGTAACCGTACGTGTACATATGTATCCACCATGCAATGTTGACCCTTTCATCCAGTCCCCCTCACCTTGTGGGACTTTTGAGCTCTTTGGGCTTTTTTTGCTATTGAGGAAGCATGTAATTTCTGTACTTTTACCGAATCATCATTTGTATGTACTATCTACCCACCTATTCGTCTGTTTAAAGTTGTTACGAATTCTTTTGGAATTGAACTACTGACTCGATCACGTTGCTTTCTGATGCGGAAGGGGAACCTTTAAGCGTCGTTTTTTTTATTTCCATTTCAGTGGTCGAGAGATTCCTTCAGTTTTTGCTGATTACTGAATTGACCAAAATTCATTTTATGATTAAAAAAAAGAGCAAATAACCAAAGTTGACCGCGAAGCACGTCTTGTATGAAATACATAGCTTTGAAATAAGGCCAACAGCTAATGATATATAATACTCGTACAAAAGATAAGAGCATTGGCATTGGCATTTGGCTGTGATTAAAAGTAAACGGATCAGATTGCTTTCTATGTAATTGCAAAAAGTAGTATGCATCGGGATACTATAGCCACCTGAGTCATTAAATAATGCACAGATGCTAACATTTTGGTTCCGTAGACTAATCCACCAATGTCTCTGATTAAATCGATACAATGAACAAGGGCTGCACCAATGAATTGAATAAACATGCTCAACTCTCTGATTTGTTTAGAAACCACTCTACGTATAGGGTAGGTAATTCGTCTACGGATTGGAGGTTCTGGGCTTCTGGGCTTGCAATGTTGTAAATGGAGGAAATCGGATAGATTGGTTATCCGGAATGTGAGACTAGCTATATATCTACATACAGTGAAGACTTTGAAGACAGATAGAGACAGTTTGTAGAAGTACCTATGTATATGGACATAGACGTGTCATCTAAGTAAACTAGTCGAACTAAAGCAGATTAAGAGGATTCGTAAACAAAAGTATGAAAATTTTCTCGAGAGAAGACTTGTAAACTTGTTGGAAAGCTGATTAGGCTGAGAGATTGTCTGTCAGTGTATTCGTACCTACATAACTTGAGCGCAAGTAAACCCTATTTGTCTATTTGTACTGATTAGCTCAAACCCGTAAATGGAAAAAAGGTTCATGCGAGTCATTTTATGCGGGTATTCCACTTTACCTTTTCTACAATACAAACTATACATTGATAGTTTCGGTGTCGAAGATGTACATAAAAGAAAGTTAAGTAATATAGTTTATTGGGGGCGGAGACAGACAGTGAAGACGGCAAAGAAGGTTTGAGAACGAGTGCCTTAATCGTATGTATGTAAGCATAGCTACTTATGTAACTTACATATATTTACATACATACCCAAAAAGAAACCTAGAAACATTACATTTTCTATGCCCACAAGGCCGTCTAACTACGAAAGTGCATCTCCCCATGTCCATGTGGGTACATCTATGCTATGTGATCGAGCTGAGAGAAATTTACGGTGACAGAACCAAGCCCATGACTCAATTGACTAACGGCAAAGGCTGAGAATACTTTTATTCTTGTGGGAATGAAGCAGATGTTTTCTAAGATGACTTCCTACCGTTTCATAGTTTTCTTGGTTTTCTCCATTTCTCCGTCTCATCTGGGTCTTCCTCCTCTACGGTGTACGTACTACTCATCTCTGTGTGCTCATGGTTTTTATCTCTTTCCAATGCTTTTACTTCACGCTTTCAAGCGGCTGCTGAGTCGTGAAACAGTTTTAGTTCAACTTTTATTTTATCACTGACTCAATGCAATGGTGAACACAAACTTAGTCGCTCAACTTAACCAAACTACAGAGATGGAAATAGCACCACTTTGTGTGCTGCAGGGCTCACATAAGGATGGGACACACTACACTCGCACTCCCACGTTCATTGTTTTAAACTTGGGCCATCTATATTCAAAGGAGGTTCTTGACCTCCGACTTCGATGCTAAGAGTGACCATTGAAGTGTAAGGCATAAAGTAGAGGTCAAACTCCTGGGTGGAAAAGACATTAGGACAGATTAATTCCTTTTATTAAAGTAATTAAAAGAAATATTGAGGTACTAACTTCACAGTAGATTGAGTCCCTGGTCGTAACGTGTGACTCGTCCTAAAAGAGAGACCGGATCAGGTATCGAACGGAAAGCATCGTAGTGGCTACGATAAGTTATTACAATGGGAAAGATGCAACAAAGTTTTAAACTGAGATTGCTATTCAGCCATTAGCACAATCACTACATACAAAAGGGTTATGCGACGAGTTTTCTGTCTTCACGTCTTCCTTGTTTGCTCCCTCAGATTGAGTGAGACTTCCGTTTCAAAAACTTTGAGCTTGAAAATACGCGTTAGAAAGTAAGCTAACGCACTTTGGTACTTCAAATGATGAAGTTGAACAAAAATCCACCCTTTCCGCCCCATTACTACAAACGTTCTGCACAACTTCTCCGAAACTTTACGTAATTTAATTCCCTTGAGTGTGAATTCTGTTTCGTTTGCGAGTGGGAACGTCACCTCAGAGGGAAAATATTCCCGCTTTTGATTGCATTTTTGAGTGCGTATATACATATATGACAAACGTACCTATAGAAAAGTGCGTAGCCGTAAAACTGTATACGAATATGCAAACTATGTACATAATGTTATAACTAATTTTCGTACTATGATTATTGCAGGGAAGCCGGAATAAGATCAACTACGGACTCTTCAAGTTGTGCTTTGCAAACTTTCTCTTAGCCAAGTTCCCTCATGGCCCTGGGCAGTACTTGTTCGGGATCTGCTCCCCGCAAACACTCCGCTGTTCCTTCCCAATTGACTATAGTGCCCTCAATACTCCCAAAGATGATCTAGAGCCTTATGACCCGGAGAAGGACAAGAGTCAGTGCAATCGAAGATCCGTGATTGTCTGAAATGTCAACTCTCGCAAAAGGGGTTTTTTAGGGTTTACCACCATTGGTTATTACACAATCAAGTCACAGGACTGGACTCGGACACCTCCTAGGCTGATTCTTACATCAACCATATCAAGAGTTATAATGGTGCTCTAATTCATTCATTACTATCGAACCAAAGACCATTTCCTATGAACAAATATTAATGCTAACAATCTAATCATACGTATTAACCAATTTAAATGTACATACATATACCTACATACAATAACCATTAATTGCCATTTAATTGTCAATTAAATTCACCCAAATAAACACAATTTATTATTTAGTCGCGACAGCAAGTTTAGGCTCATGAGTGCAAAGTAATTGCCGAAAATTAAAAAAAAATGGGATCCGTGACTTAACAACTGCATGGCTATCGTTGCTGTTTGCTGCTGCCATGAATAATGATTTTCAGTATCGCACATAATAGAGCTTTTAATTTCGTACCCTCTTGTGCTATGCCGGAAAACACCGGAAAAGGCAGTTTCTAGGAGTTTAATTCCTTAATAAAGTGATCACGTAACTTCATACAAGAAGAAAGTAATTTTACACCCGTTGGTATTCTTACAATGGCTTATTGGCAGGCATATATAGTGTTGACATTGCTTTTAATTTTCCTACCACAATAAAACAAATTTGACATTCCAGTTAAAGCAATTTGAGCTAAATAATTAAGTGTGTACGCCTAACAGTTTTTGTACAAAGCAACTTAGCACTACGTTCTTGCATTGGAGGCAATAAGTATAATTACCTACGTGTAGGTAGGTCCCTACTGGGAGAAAGTTGGAACATCGCGAGATCGATTTAATTCCACTTTCATGCAGTTATGTCCCTTAAATGTACTTAAGTACTGATACAGTGTTGTTACAATTATTGCCGTAATTACCCATTTAATTTGTACAGGCCCTAAATACATGTAGTGCTGTATCCCGAAATATTTTAGTTACCTAATGCTTTTAAATTTCTCTGTTTCGGATCGGAGAATTTGAACCTCCGAATGTGCACAGGCGTAGTTAGACGTAATTGATGTGTATTATGTAATGCCTATCTGTAGATTACTAATAATTGCATTTATTCCTAGTCAAATCATTTAGTGAAAAACCGAAGCCTGCCTCATTGCTACATTTACCAGTAGTCACTTGGTCAGTCAGTGAGCCAAGACCTGTGCTAAATGTGTATTCTGTAATTATATACCCAACTTAGATAAAACTTTGGTCACTGACGCATCAACATGATTACCTACAAATGCTTGTAAAATGCAATACACGTAAGTAGATTTTTATGTAAAGCACAAAATATATTCATAGTTTTAAGTACCAAAGGAATTGTCAATTTAGCTTGGGTGTTAAGCAAAGACAAAAATATACATAGGTAATAATTAAATATATTATAATATAATAATTCCCAGTTAAATTTAGGTGCATGGGATAACGCAATATGTGTACCTAAACTCGTTTAGAATTATTCAGTACCTTTCTACACTGTGCATTAAGTCATAATTAATTATTGTGGAATTGTTTCTAACTTAAAGGTGCTCATCGAGCTAATCGTGTATTACTACACCCTAATTTATGTATAAATATTTCGGTAACTTATAATGGATTCCTTGCTTGATTTGACATTTGATACCTCTGGGTTTCTTGTTTCAAAGGGATTATTTGCATTTATGATCCTAAACGGATTTTAACCTCCATGGTGCCAGAAAGCTAAGCTGCTACCGTACAATGTTATGCAGCCTTTTTTTCTTATCTTTACTTATTTATTATTTTGGGATTGGATTGTAATAAAAATTATGTTGTACAACTATATTGGTTGTTCGCAGTACAAAATGAAGGTGTACTCTAAATGTGTATACCTGCATACTTCGCTAGATTATGTTAGTTATATGTACTTATCTAGGTTGTAGCAGCGTTCTAACGTGTACACTTGTTGTTAGTAATTCCAAATCTACGTTACGATTTTGTTTTTAAAAGCTTGATTTGTTGAAAAAATGTTAACACAAAACAATACTCAACTTGTTCAAAAATTAAGTAAAATATAATATCAACTGTCACGAATATGCAATTTTACAATGTAATGTTACTTGTAATTAATATTGAATGTAAACTTTTACAGCAGCCGTGCACCCAAATAAAGGTACATGAACCTACTTGCAATGTACTTACTTACTTCAGTAGGAATGGATGTCAAACGTGCATTTGTAAATACATAATTAAAGATAGTACATAGTTCATTACTGCCCAGGCAATAATGGCAGTCATACCCGCAAGTAGGTAATTATATATTTACATTACCTGCCAAGTATCAAATCAAGGAATTGGGTGTACGGCTAGTATAATATAGTAATATGAAAATGTTTATTCAGTGTTTTTGTTATAAGTGGTAATTGCACATAATTTAGTAACTCATAAAATATACTTGAGACACAATGCTATTTGTGTTTCTAACTATATTATTCGTATACCCTAGATATACTTAATACTATTAGTTGAATATGTTGACTATCGTCTATTTTACGCACGAATGACGAATATACATGGGTATATCGTAATTTCTGATTAATAAACTTTTAAAATGGTGATACCTTCTTAGTTTAATCAAGAACAAGGTTTACTTAACAGTTTGTGAAAATGAATTAAAGAATATTATGTGTTCAAATACCGTTGTGTAAAGCCAGTTACTTACTTTCACCACAATATACAACATGCATACCTATTTACTAAACAAGGCTGACATATTATTGTACCTACTTTTTCATTTACAAAGTCTTTTTACCAAATAATTAAGTTATAGCGGAGATGACCACTGCATTGCTGTCGTATGTAGCATATAATTATTTAATTCTGTCCCAACTGGATGCTTTTTTAAAGAAGGAACCCTAGCAATTTCATAGATACTATGTACGGCTTAAAGGAATTCATTTGTCAGTGAAAACATAGTTCTTACGACAAACTTTCACCGAACGCACTGTGGCTTTCACCGTTGAATCTGTCTGTGCGATTGCTCACTGCTACTCTTGCTCTCTCTATTAGTAACTGGACGCAGTAGCTTAACTGAGCGCGGGATGATCTGTTTCAGGGTTCAGGATAAGACGGAAGAGATAAAGATTGTGTTCTTTCTTGTAGCATGTTTAAAGTTGATTTTATTTACTATTTCACTGTAATTATCAGAATTATCACACTTTGGTAATTGTTTGACCTGTTTGTGTTGGATGTTGGTACCTAAAAATCTTTTTCGTTCTGGTTCCGTCTAATCTGTTCTAATAAATTGTACTCGCATACCCTCACCCTGTCACCTTTTTTCGGTGTGATTCACGTTCACTTTTTTCGAAAAAATACCGGCGGAACAGTACTGACAAACTGACATAACCTTTGGTATTAATAACAGTTACGTTAAAAAATTTAAGGTAAGTCGCTTGATTAAATCGTATTAATCCAATATTTATATTTTGTGTTGTGTATACCTAGTTCTGTTGTCTGTAATGCTTAAGGTCAAAGGGTTTCTTCTGAAACACAGACAGATTCAACGATGAAGATTGTGATTTAGAATCTAAATTAAATAGACGTATTATGATGCAAGTTGTTGGTTGTTGACAAACCTGTGTGTGTAATGTGGTGGTGTATGTCATTGTGTGATCTTGTGTATTTAAATTGTCTGTAGAGTTAACCATGGCAGACAAAAACAAAGCTAAGGAAAGCACTTCTTCAACGGTTAAAAGAGTGGACTTAATCCTTCCTCAAACGAAGGTGAAGACTATTATGAAATCATCGCCTGAAATTGAGCAAATTGGAGGCGATACACTTTATTTAATAACCAAAGCAACGGTAAGACATGGGGACTGGTTTGAACCAGGTTATGTATCTATAATGTACATTGGCACTTGTGTTTTGTCCATATCCGTGTGTGATAAAATAAATTATCTTGATGCTACTAATTATGCCGATTCACATGGTGTGATTTTAAACCCAACTCATTTTACATTTACTGAGGTAATTCGTAGCGATTTATACTTTTGATTTGTGTCAACAGGAGCTTTTCATAGACCATTTAACTAAAAGGGCATTTGAGTCATCTAAAGGGAAAGCACTCTCGTACAAAAATCTTTCTGATTACATCCATAAAGATGATGCCATGGGTTTTTTAAAAGGTAAGACTTTATGTTCTACATTTCTATATTTGTTTTGTGCGAGAGATATTATTTATTTGTCTCTCTTGGTAGTTTGATTTTGTGCGACGAAGATTTGCAGATCACAGCAATGTTAGACCTCGAAGTTAGTTTCACTTGGTAAAGCACTTACAGAGTAATTGTTCTCTTCATCCACTATAGTTCGACTTGACCCTTAAGCTAACCTTGCTAAAGTGACAAAAAGTAACGATGTAATTTTGTTTTTCATTTATAGATATTGTTCCGCCAAAAATCACCGCTAAACAAGCCTTACTTGAGGTGGCAAAACAAAATGCGGCGCTTAATAAAGAGATACTGGAGTAATAGACGCGCTAATACGCACATGTATGCATAGGTATAGTTATTATGTAATTATTTAAGTAAATTTTTTAAGGTTATTTCTTGGAGTATTATGTTTATACACAAGTGTCTTTAAAGTGAACAAGTGAAAATAAGTATAAGACTTAGGTTAAACAATCCTCTGAATTAGAACGTACAGCAGCAACTTTTTAGTAAATAGCACTCTTGTATGCAAGTCGATGTCGATATCACTTTAAAGCTGGACTTAGTTTTTCAATTGTTATAATCCAGTTGTTGCATGTTATTATAACATGACAAGAAATATGTAATAACTTAGGTGCAAACTGTAAGTACTGTATCTATTAAAAGTGGGAATCTACTAGATTCCGGCTCTACTTAAGCAGTTTCTGGGGATTAAATAATTTCCGGAGGTACCACCTAATGGGTCCTAATTTCAAAAAGTAATTTCCTGGTCGTTTTTAGTGGTATTTCTATGTTAAATGTATCCTGACTCTAAATTCTTTACAGGTAGGGAGGCTGTTAATCGGCTAAGTACGGTATATCTGAAGTAGACTATACTTGTTGATAAAAATTGTATTTACTTACTTAGGTATGCAAGTGTCAAGTAGTTATTAGGGTAATTATGTTATTGTAGTAGCAATTTAATTAAATTGCTTGTGAATGTGCGGATATTAAGCCGTACCTGCATTTTCTACCTCAGAAAGTTTATGTTTTTTGGTTTTTATTGTTTGTACATGTAGATCTATTTACCATGTTATTGTATTAAAATACTTTTGGAGAATTACAGTGCTCATCTTGCGGTTGTGTTTTGTGTTATTATTGGTTGCGCACAAATAATATACTTTGACTTATTTCGACGATTTCCAAGTGTACTGTTGACGTCCAATTACGAGTACGACTACATCCCCTGGGAGTCCAATCGCCTGTGTACCATTACTACAACTTCCTATCTCGTCGTCTCCTAATCTTTGTTCGTACTAACTAACCTCTGAGGGTAGTTTCGACTTCGACGTCTTTGGGAATCGTCACCGTTTACTTCGTCCAATTTAATCTTATTCAACATTCCTGCTGGCACTGCACTGCACTGGTGCAAGTTTTTTTGCAAAATTTAAAGAATTTTTTAATAGACACCCACATTTCAAATACTTTATTCCATCTAATGATATAAAGAATCACAATTCAATTTATTGATATACTAGCTACTAGCTACAGTTACTACTTACCTATCCTAGTAGCACCGTCGAATAAAAAGTAACAACTAAAATGGGAATGGGAGCAGTAGCTGTGAACGTTATTTAATTATTTTAAAACATGATGGTTGCTATTAATAGTAAAAATAAAAAAGTGAAATTCAAAAACAGGACTAGGTACCTAATTTTATTTATTTTTAAATGCTTTTAAAATAGGTAAATGCATATTATAAATCTTAACAGAGTTTCAGAACACGAGAATTCAATCCAAATCTAACCACCTCGCCAGTGGGGGGCATTATCGTTCTTCCATGCCATTGAACTCTGTATTTTAACTGAGAACTTCGATGCTCGAAAATGCAAGCTGAACTCGTAAAAGTATTAAATAAAATCTACCAAAAATCATTTTAAATTGAAACCCGTCACCCTCATCAAAAAGTGAATGCTCTTTTAATAGCCTGGAACGCATCTTCCAAATGTGTTCAATTTATTTTATGAATCATTAGGACAGGGATAGGGACAGGGCCCCATTAGCATGACTGCCATCTGTAACGCATCATCCTAATGCAGTTGAACAAATTGTGAAGATGCTTTTCAAATTACCTATTAGATCAGAATTCTTTTTTTCGACATCATGC
>JAQFZC010001710.1:0-27541 GCA_034695205.1 Dicyrtoma fusca | reverse complement strand
ACAATGAGAGAAATGTAATGGGAAATGAACTCAACGATTTAGAAATACGAATTGAATGTAAACAAATCAAAGCACAATTACTGTTCTTATCTTCCTGAGTCATAACGTACAGACTATTTTCATGACTATGGGTGACTGTCGTGAGAATTTTAAAATGATGTCAAAATGGCAGGTTCAAATAACATTTAGTTAAGGTCGTTCCTTCCGAGGCAATGGGAAAGGAGCCCAAAAAGTTGAGAGCTAAAGGAAGGAAATGGACTTGTGGTTAGAATTTCAAAGACGGTCGTAAAAAATGGACACATGTATGTATGTTTTGAGCTGGAGGAGGTGAACTGTGTGGAGAGGAACGGTACGAGTTTGTGGAGAATGTTGGAGAGGAGCTGGAAGGAATGGTGACGATTAAGTTACACATGCATCCATTCAGTTTTTTTTTTTGCATTTGCCATTTGCAATTCTTGCAGAGTTTCCTTCCTCGTCTCAAGTTTTACAACTATTCACTTAGAAATGAAATAGAGACGGAATAAATATACGGAGGTGGGAGGAGAAGTCACTAGTGGTCGGATGCACTCCACATATGTAAACAGGAGGTGAAGACAGGACAGTAAAAGTAAAAGTAACCTAAGGGTTATTCATTTTGGACAGATATAGAAAAGTCGGCCGGGAGAGATAGGAGGACGCAGAGCATAACTTATATATGATTTGGTGGGTTAAAGTGTGAGGGCTTTTGCGTTGACGGGATGTTAGCACATAAAGAGAGAAAATGGCTCTGCTCTCCCGGTGGCTGGGCTGTGGGAGGAAGGAAGGAAGAAGCCAAAGCTAGACAGATGTGTCCAAGGTAGAAAACATATTGGTCTTATGGGTAATAGATCGAAATTTGGGCAGAAGAGGTGACCTGCCACATGTGAGTAGAAGAAGGAAGCCTTCCCCCTTCTCCTTCGCTCCAGGATCTCCTCTTCCAGCTCCACACTGTCATGTACACGAGGAAATAAGTAGCCGAGGAAGTAGTGGGTAAGTGGGATTTCAAAGAGTAGTTATGGGTATGTAGGCTCCGTGTGTCCCTACAGCACTATGTATTCGGAGGCCCAAGGAAGTAGAGTCTGAAGATTGGATGGAGGACGAGAGAGTGCGGGGAGGGAGGAGGAAAGGGTCTTGACTCGTAAGTCGTTCTGGGTTCTTGTTCTGTTTCTTCTGTTCTGGTCTGGTGTGACTCAGTGACTCTCTGGAGCCGAGTAAAACTATTTGTCAGGTCTTGTATTTATGCGTGTCTATGGACCACAATGAAAAGGATATATTAGTCAAATAGATCCATTAGAAAACCCCAGTCTTCCGCTCCATGCTTATATTTCTTGACTCTTTTAGCCTAATTGGCAATTAGAAGTCTTTGAAAAATCGATGCAGCGCAATACTATATTGTCTCGATGGATTCCTAAATTGTACATTTCCTTTAGTTGTACTTTTCCTTCCCCCAATAATGCTCTCATCTACATATCTATAACTATTAAGTCACTCCACTACTGCGGCTATGTACGGAGAGAATTAAGGTGGAGTCAGTCAAATCGTTATATATTGCATACGATTAGCTTCCTTCTCCTTTCCTTCTCTCAGGGCTGACTTACTTACGATTAGCCTCTAAAAGGAACAAGTTCATCCTATTTCACTCTCTATATGTCTGTCTCACTCTTTCTCGACTGAATTAAGCTGAGCTTTATTGAGTTGAACTGAAAGGATGGTATTGCTTTACTTTATTTTACTTTCTTGCGTATACATTAAATTGTTCCTGCATAAAACGCAGTAAGTCTGCACAGCTACATGCATAAAGTTTCACCGTACCATTTCTTCAACCCTAAAATGTACTAATATTCCATTTTCTTTTTCCTTTAGTTACTCTATAAGCACTAAACATAACAATAATGCTTAGTCATATCATCCCCAGACTAGCGTACATATACGCTTAATACTTATGGTACAAGTTGAGTTGGGTAGGTAGACATCATTATTTAGGAAACACTACATACATTAGGATTAGGATGTTTTTGAACCATTTTGGAATGCATCTTATTAGTCGACATTTCTCGTCTATCATTCAACTCCCTCATCTCCTTCTAGCATCCTAACTTGTCTGCTATATTCTGAGTAGGCTACACACCATCTCCACCATCAAATATTTTTGCATCTACATGGACTCATGTATATGTGACGCCTTATTTTGAATCCTCTCCAGCTTAGATTCGGAATTTTGCTAAGAATACTAAAACGGAGAGGAGGAGAAGGAAAAGTTACCAAGAAGGAAAGACGACCAAGGCCAAGAGAGACAGACAGACACAACATAGCCAAGGAGCATAGAAGCAACCAACCAAGACCCAGTCCAACCAGCATTACGAGAAAAGAGCTATATGAACCAGCCAAGTCATGTTAAGTTTTACAATTACAACGTATACTTTGTCTCTTGATTTTCGTTGCATTTAAATTACATCTCTCTTGAGTTTCTTTCTTTATATTCTATCCTTAAAGATTCAGCACAGCAAAGGGAATCAACTTGATTTTTTTTCTTCTTCTCCTTCTTCTACTTCTATAAACTCATTTGCTTGCTATATGTATGTAGCACTTGCACTACTTTTGAAGTCTCCATATTTATAAAACTACAAGGATCTGAATATGCGAGCAAGTTAAAGTCTATTTGGCATCGTTAAACCACGATCTGGAAAAAGATAAAAGAAAAACCCAGCAAAATACACTGCCATAGGAAGAAGCACAATTTTTTAGGTCACTGTTAAACAACCTTAATTATTCAAGCTCCGGCTACACAATCTCATAGTTAATGAGTTTTGTACTAGAACCAGTAATAATGCTAAAGTTCTTTACTCCCTGTATACAGAGAATACAGATATATACCCCACCAAAGTGTGAGTGTACTGGAGTAGTTTATAAAAGCAATTTTCCTGATGATAGATGTTCACATAGTGCAGAACACTAGTAAAATATACATAATTATATTGCGAAAGGAAAATACGCATTGTAGCTCAAAAAATATTCTACACCAGAATGTGAATAATTAAAGAAAATTAAACGAATTGATGCTCGCATGGCATACGATTTCCATACTATTAATAATAATTCTGTTTAATGGGCTCAAATACATTACGGAATTACTTTCAAATTTAATTTACTCGGAATCAAAACTAGTTGACAAGAACCTAATGTAAAAAAGGAAAGAATACAATTATGCACGAACTCTTTCACTAACTGTAAATCACAATGAACATCTTGCAAATTCATTATTCAGTTACAATAAATAGTAAGAAGGTATGTCGGGGTCCAATCATTCAAATTAACGTAACGTTGTAGATTAATTACCTATTGAGAGCTTAAATTAGCCCGTCAATAAATATGAAATCTAACATCTCTTTTAATTGCATTTAGGAAGAACAATTGAACAACTTACATTTATATTTAACTCCATATATTTCGATATTTTTTTAAACCAAGTCATTTACGCTGACATACACACACCTAATTTAAAAAATCCAACACAAATTAATAAATCATCCTTAATCGTCATTTAAATCTGAAATTTCTTGCGCTCCACGAGTGAATTTTCCTCTTAAAATTGTGAAAGCTCTAAATAAAACAGCTGGAAAAGTTTCAAAATATTCTGATCTTGTAAGTAGGTCCATACCAAAGTAATTAGGTACGTACCTATGCATACATACATACATACATACATACATACATACATACATACATACATACTAGGCGCTCATTTGAAAGTCAGTCCTTGTCATTCTACAGGAATAGGCTCGCTATTTCTAAGAAGAAAAGCTATGTACCAGAAGCAAACCAAAGCCTTTCAAATGCAAACCCAGTTGTAACTTGTAACTGTACAAAGTGCTAATTAACAATCAAGTTTAATTAATTCCAAAACTCGGTCTCAACGGGATGCGTTAAACAGTGCACCTATTCAACAAAGTAAAAGTAGGTAGGTACCGGCAAACAATTAAAGGGGCCTAAATCTCTAAATGAGAAATATAAACGAAAACAAGTCCAAAAAGGTTTCGACCTTTAATAATTAAAAGTAAACTACGGACAAGAAATAAAAAGGCCTATGGACAGCAGACAGAAGAAAGTGAAATGAAGAACCTGCATTGACAGGTAGGTAAAGGTGAAAGGTTAGAGATTAAAATAAATGAAAAAAAAATGCCTAGAAGGAATCTAGTAGGCGTACATAGGCGCCTGATATCCTCGGTCGAGAAGGTGGAGCATCAACGTCTTTGTAAACCAATGAATACTACAACGCAGTAGGGGAGGGCCGTCCATAAATAATGTCACAGATAAAAAAGTGGGTTCCAAAAATCTCAACAATACAACAGAATGTCTAAACTTGGTCATGGATGGGTGGGTGAGTTGTAAATTAGGGCAACTGTGACAGACGCCTTTGATGGACAACCCCTTGGGCAAGGCAGAAGGGAGTTTGGCTGATGCATTGTTGTCGATTGTTGATCATTTTTCAACTCAGACCATTGCAGCTCGGAATTAGTCTTTTTGGTAGTAATTATTTCATCGAAGGTTTTTTTACCTGCACAGGTAGGTTCTTTAAGAATTTGTGATCAAACGGGTATAATAATAAAACATCTATAACTATCAACTATAGCCGTTACTAATAGTCAACAATACAGCAGAAGTATCTAATAAATAAAAATCAGTTTAGTGTAATTATTCCAAACTTGAAATTACATTCGACATTAATCATTAATAGATCTATACTCTGTTCTGTTATCTAATAGTATGTGTCTGTAGTGTTGTTTTGATTTGTTCAGTTGCAGTTGCAGAATGTGCAGAATAGTTTTGTTTTTACAATGCACATGTCATGTGGTCATGTTCGTGTAACAACAAGTAGTGTTATGCACACCTGTAGTACTAAAAGTTTGAAACAAAACAAATAAATAACGTAGACTTTTGATTGATTGTTTTCTATACACTGAAGATTAATTGTTCCTTGGATTCCTTCGAGAGTGGCTACGGCTATGACTAAAGAAATTGTCCCAGAAGTGGAAAAGTTTGATTGGATTTGTTCAAGAAACATATCTACTTTATTGTTAGTAGAATAAAACTTGACTGTACACCTTCTATTGACTTTGACCACTGTCCTACTGTCAACTGTTGACTGTGTAGTAGTGTAGTGCACAACACAACAAGAACCAACATATGGACGGATGTGGAGACAATCAACAATAGTAAGTTGTTGGAATTTAAATTTTGAATTTGCATTCTCTTCCAAGCGTAAGTAGTGGATTTCTGGATGCATCTGTAAAAAAATCATGTTTGAGTTTTTCATCGTGAAACGCGTGAAATGAGCGTGAGTGGTTTAAGATGCTCTTCTGGTGATAAATACAAAACTGTCAAGTTTAAAAGAAAAAGTTGTCGTTCATCGTTTGCTGACTGACTGCAAGACGACTGCACCCGGTACTTTCTGTGTACTGAAGTGTGATTGTCAATTGTCAAGTAAACTACACGATGCGTACGACTGTAGGGCTGTCTCTGTCGGATGTAAGGTTAATAGGGCTTTGTTTGATGGGTTTCAGTGTTGACGGTGTCGAATGTCGTATTCCCACCACTTCACCAGAGTTGTTCTTCTTCTTCGCTATACCCAGTGTCAACTGTGGACTGACTGTGGGTAATGTTGAGCTACAATAAAGAGTAAAATTAGACTTTTAATTTCGTGGAAAAAGAAATCTCCCGGCTATCCCTTTCAGCATCCAGATTTCAAAGTAGGTATATGGGTAATTGTTCGTCGTTGAAGGCGAAGGGTATTATTCTACTGTACATCGCTTCACCGATCCCGGTATGAGTTGGTAGTGGTAAATAGGAAGTAGTTAAAACATTTTACGAGTGTCACGGAGACGACTTTAAAATTTAAATTGTAGTCAGAACTGGAGCTCATAAACACAGTAGCGTAGCCAGGGGTGGGCCAAGGCCCAGCTAAAAATTTCCAGTTTCATGTTATGTACATATGGGGTCAACTTTTTTTAAACATTTTAGCTAAATGGGAAAGGCCAAACTCTAGGCCCACGCCTAGCTACGATACTGTTTTTAAGCGGCAAGGAAGGAGTACAGAGACAGACGTAATAGCTTGAGGAGCGAGACCGACTACAGATGAGAGGTGAACAGTAATTGAGGAAAGACTTGACACTCCTTTAACTGACAATGCGATGGCATTAAATAAGTTGAGTGCCTAACCTAGGTTAGGTAAGAGATAGCTAGGTTGGTTCTCTTGTTCCACGTTCGGGGAACTTGAGAGAGAGGAAGGGAAAAAAATCAGGGGATGATGATTGGTAGTGTAGAGAAGGAATAATAGTGTGGAAACATTGAATTGACACGTCACACGTGTTAAGGCTTGGAAATAGGGGGAGAAAAAATCACAGGGATTTGTTATCTCTGTTTCGGAAATCGCTTATTTTTAGCGGAGTTTTCTGCCACAAACATGGTAGGTATTATATGTGTATGTACTACTGGTTCATGGTCGGCTTCGTTGGCCGAGACGAGGGTTGAGGATTGAGAGGAAGCCTACAAGAAGTTTGTGTCGATTAGTTCTAAGAAAAGATATTTTCTCGTCGTGTCATTTATCCTCTTTAACAAGGGAAGGGAGAGAGATACAGAGAGATGCTGGGGCTCGTTCGGTTGAGGTTGTGTGTGACTTACTGGTTAGTTTAAAGAAGGAAAGTATAAGAGTTGCTGGAGTGGAGATGGAAGGGACTCGGTTTTCTTATCCATCGTGGAAATCTTTTCAACACATTTTAAAGAAGGATTTGAAACGCAAGTCTCTCCTTTGTCTATCTCTTCATTCGAGGTCCAAAACTAATTTTAGTAAAATTTGTTTTCTCAGTTGGGGCTTTACCACTTGAAACTTTCTCAAGATTTATATCAAGACTTTAAAACATTGCGCTCCTCTTTCTAGTTGAACTGAATCCCATGAAAAATCACGTCAAACCCATAACCTTGTCTTTGAATCGATCCCAGGTTCTGCATTAAGTGGTCATGAATAGTAATGATGTTCAAGTTCAGGGAAAACCTCCAGTCCAAGACTCTTTCATCAGTCGACAAATATTCCATCTTTATTGAAGAAACTTCTCTTTATCTTTCATGTATTTTACAATACACACCCACACACATAAACCTTTATATAAGATAGATAAACCCTCAGTGCAATTATGTACGCCGAGGAGCAGAGGAGACTTTGAGTCATGAGTATACTTCCATTATTAGTAATAAGCTTCTGACTGCAATCCTTCTCCACAATCCACAGAAACAGAATGAGAGAAGGTAACAGGGAAGTATCTCTTCGAAAGTAGAAGTAGTCGAACGAGCGTCCGTCGTTTTTGCTGTTGATGGAAATATCTTCTCAACTTTACAACTTTATCCTTTAAGCTTCGAAAAATCGTCACATCTGCTTAAAATTCAAAACAAAACCATCTAATCAGACCAAGATAGAGAGATTGTATTAATCTTAATCTTAAGTCTAAAGTTGGTTCTCCAAGAGTTAGCTGTTTTGCTCAACAACTTTTGTAAAATTTCATTAAATACAGTATGATGTGTACGTATAGGAGGATTCATATGGAAAAAAAAATCCTTAAGTTCCAAGTAAATACGAGAATTTCCACTAAGCTCAAATTGTTAAAATTCCTCGGGCGTGCATGCATTTAAGTTGCATTGTAAAGCGTAATAAATTTATGCTGGAACTGGATGACTAGAAAAATTGTAAAAAAAAGGAAGATTGTGCAAGAGAGTGTTTGACGGATTTACTCACAGTTTTGAGATTTATAGAACTTCCAGGGAGCACGATACGACTCATCTCGTTCGTACAGCACAACACAACTGAACGGATTCAACTTTTCTCCACTAAAGTTGAGATGATACATATCATCTAATAATATCGTTGGAGATCTTTTTTCACTGCCGAAATATCTTCCCAACTATGCAGCTGGTTTATGAATGTGTACATTACTTCCCATATCAGAACTACACACGCTCAGAGAGACTCACTCAGACTGAGCTATAAACTCCAGGTACATTGCATAAAGTGCTAATCATAAGATGTAGTTCTTCCCTTCTCTTCACCGAAATGCCTGCCGTAATAAATTAATAATTTGTTTATACTTCATCTCCGTATGTACTCTACTTTCCGTCTACAGACTTTCATATTTTTTCATTCTCCAAGCCTCCAATGAAATCTTTCTCGAGTTGGTCCTTGTTCACATTGGGAAATCCCAGGGATGCATTCATGGAGATAAAATAACATTTTCCTTGGAGTTTGTATGCTTCTTACCGCTGACTGACTCCACGACACAGCGCAGCAGCTTTCAAAAGCTCACTTTTTTTTGGCTGTACGTAGAAAGAATTATGTGTAAATGTGTTTAAATAGATACACTACTGGTTCTTTCTTAGCTGGAGTCTGGACGCAACAATCCTAAGAATTTCTCGTTCTTTGATAGATGCATGCATGTATCTATGCATATGTACATAGTCCTTTCCCTCCAGCACTTCTGTATTCCACTTCTGACGGCTGCCTGCTGGCTTATTAATTTTTACTTGAGAACAAATTGAAATATTTTTCTAAATGATGTGGTACCTCTTAAAATATTTGAATGAGGCATCGTCGGTTTTAGGGTAGAACTTCAAAAGCGTACTTCCTGCAATAAAAAGGGAATTTCCTTTAATTGGCGGGTCTTTAATACACTGGCAGCGTATGGTACAAGTTAATTCTACTGCCAAATAAAAGTAGGGTCTCACTTGGAAGTCTAGTAGATCGCCGTGCGGAGCGAGTAAAAAATGCACAGCTAAGATGAATTTTTGTTTAGTTTTAATGGTCCTTAGATCCAAATATTTTAATTTAAGCTCATTAACTCATTAAAAATCTTCAGCATTTCCTTCAAGAATTAGGCAGAATGGTTTCAGCAGGCCTTCAGTTGTACAGTATTTCATTCTCTGTTCCCGTTAGAACTTCGTGTGAGCATTATATATGTATTATCCATGATTTTAGAAAAGTTCGGCACCAACTTTTGAAGTGAAATCTGGCAGAGATTAGCAGTAGCGATAGTGATTAATCTAGGTATAAGTAAACTAATCGTAGGATCATACTGGTGATGAGAACTTTTTAGTGGGAAGATGCGAGTTCATCCTTCACCTGTCTGTGTTTACTACTGTCAGGTGTAATTACCACTGCTTTGTACTACCAAATGATGAGTGTGAGTCATCTCAAGTTCAACGAATGGCCCATAATATGCACGTAGCAAATACAGCATTAATACACTCGCCGCACTACCGTTAGTGTAATGCCCAAGGATGCGCAGTGGAACGAACATGTTCGTATTATTTCACTCGCTGCTATAACAAGGTCCCATGGTGTAACGGTTAGCACTCTGGACTCTGAATCCAGCGATCCGAGTTCAAATCTCGGTGGGACCTGGGCAACATTTTTGCGTTTTGTTAGTGTGACCACTTCATTTATTCTTGTACGCTACATGCAGCGGACGTTGTATCTTACAATCTCAATCGGTAGTAGGATTTACTGACTTATAAAAAAAAAGGATATAATTGATCCAATGTTGACGATTTACGACCCCGGACACGAATAGCTTTCCTGAACGTCGCCCAACAGTAGGGTTTGCAACCCTCAACTTAAAATGGTCTAACAATAGATTTTTTTATCATTAAATTAAAGGCTTTTAAAGATTTTTCTATTAAAACAACTTAAAACATAACACGATGAAATTAAAAAGTTATTCGAACATTTTCACAATGTATAGTGGAGTAAATTTTTTTTACAAAACTTTAAAAAATAAAATAGCACATACATATAATTATTGTAAATACCTAATTGAGTTTTTTAAAAGTATTTACTATAATATTAAAATGTAGATTAAACTTGCAAACGGGATATTTTTGAAGTCGGTTGGATTTTTAATAAACTGTTCTATTATTTAACAGCCGAAAAATTTAACTGTGGATTGATTCTAGTGAATAAGCAGTTAACAGTTGAAACCCAGCTATTAATGGAAAGTAAATTGTTAATAAAGCTTATCTTTCTATCTAAATAATAAATGGAAGTTGATTTGGATAAAGTTAGTTAAAGATTGGAAACCCTAGTTTGCAAAATGACGAGCGCTTTGTCTTGAGTAAATGCGCTGCAGGTAGCTCACAAATGAAGTGAACCTCTGTACGCTGCAGTCAGCGTATGTACTTTACAGAGCGCAGAAGTTCGCTGCGGTTAGCATACGGCAGCGCAGCGCACGGTACGTTACATACAACTTGTGTACCTGGCTGATTAGTATGCCAAACGCATGCTGTAATTGCCTCATGGCTCGGATACTAATACTTCTAATGTCCCTTTGAGTGATGTGCATTATTTTGCGTGTCAATTGGTTAGGTACTCAATTTTTTCCGCTTGATGAGTGTAGGTTTTTAGCATTGTATCACTAGACATTTTTACGGGTATTAAGGATTGGTTCGATAGAAATTAAAAATAACTAGTACATCCAATAAATCATTAATATTAATTTGCTTATTGGTTTTATCTGGGGTATTTTTGATACTATTTCGAGAAAAAAATCGTTATAAGAGAGAACGAAATATCTTTATTTCACTCATGCTGTTGTAGCATTTGCCAGTATGACACAGTATACCGATTTAACTGATGATAAATAAGGCGACCGTAAAGCATTAAAAGCATTAAAAAGCATAATTCATTATTTTACCCCGGTTGCCAGGTTTTTTGGACTTTGGCAGTGTATGTAGTATCGAAATATCGAAAAATCAAAATTTCAAAAAGCATAAAAAGCATTAAAAGCATTTTGAGATCGTAAAAAGCATAATAGAGCATAATGAGGACTCAAAAAGCATAAAAGAGCATATTTGTAGAAGACAGTAACTTAATTTTTTTTAAATGTATCTTTATTTTTACCCAAATGCGCTAGAACGGAATTTGTTAAGTGAAGAAAGTGCTGATACGGACTTTCGGCTGCAGTAAAACGCTTAATTTACCCAGCCAGATAATTTTGAGCCCATATATATTGACAAATCTGATTTTGATCTATTCGTACACATGTTTTACACATTCGCTGTACCTAAATGTTGCTTTCTTGTGCAGCTTTTGTGAGAAAATCAAAAAATTACAGCATTACGTGGCGGCCTAAGAAAGTGTAATTACTAGCTTTATTTTTGTAGCCCGTTTTTATGAAAAATTATAAAGCATAAAAAGCATTCTGAATTCGGCAAAAAGCATAATTGAGCATAATTTGGTTTCGTATAAAGCATAATTTGAAACGATCATAAAGCATATTTCCGGTCGCCTTACGGCTACTCCCATCTTCTTTTTTAATTGTATGTTTTAGCAGTAATTATTTACGACAACCGGTAAGCAAAAACATGCAATGGAATTAATGAAACAGATATTCAAAATTTTTTGTTTTACTCATTTTTTTAAAAAAGAAAAACTAATATTCACAATTCTTCAAAAAAAAGTATTGTTTTTATATTCTTTATATCAACACATTTCAATAAAAACAATACTTACCTAGGCACGTATCAAAATCAGTTTAACCATTATTTTTACGTCCTTACAATATTAAAAATACTCTACTTAATTATATTTACACTCGCTAGAGCCAGTAAAATTGCTATTCGCACTTCTTAATGATTAAAGGAGTACTTAAAGGAGCAATTGAAATTTTGCTTTAAGTAGGTGCACGTGCACTGACGACTGAAAATTCACAAATTATAATGCACACTTAGTTGGTGCAATGATCTACGCTGGGATGTTGTAAAGGCTTTGTTACAGTTGTCGACGGCGCATTTGAAGGGACGCTCTCCGGTGTGACTAAGAAAATGCCTGTCCAAGTTTTTTCTTAGCGTAAACGTTTTGTTACAATTCGGAAAAGAACAACTGAAGGCTCTCACACCTAAATGAACAGTGGCTACGTGTCTCAGTAATTCAAAATTACATCGAAATTCTACTGCGCAGTTTGCATGTGAACACTTAAGGGACTTTGATCTTGAGGTTCTGACTTTTTTTTGTTTCTTCTTTTTGTGGGACTGCAGGTGAAGTATTAAATGAGCAGCCCTTTGGTATCGCTTGGGGCAGATGTGACATTTAAAGTTGAAGAGACGTAACTTCTCCTCTTCAGTCCCGTGGATTCTCCGACGGTGAGTTTTAAAGATGTACATGTCACGATATTTTCGATTGCATATGACACAGAAGCGATTCCGATCTTCGTGGTACAGTGCACAGATTCCCAAGTGGGTTTTCAATTGAGTATCGGATTCAAGTTGTTTTGAACATAATTTACATTCAAACTGGAGGACTTGTTCCACGGTTGGGGTTAGTTGACGTTCCGTAGGTTTTTTAAGTTCTTTGTGGTCAATGATATTACTGTCGGCATCAAATGAATAACGAGGCTCTGCACTATTTTCCAAGGTTTCCTGTTTAAATGTAGAATGTCTGAAGTGACAATGTTTGGGGACACAAGCCCTTTGGATTTCGTCGGACGTCAGTCGTTTAAGAAGCACGTAAGGGTTTTGTTCCGGTTGCTTTAAACCAAAGGAATTATTTTCATTGTCCGGATTTATTTCACTTTCATAAGTGTTGAGCTCACTTTTGACTTCAACGAGGTCCAAGTTTGATCCATCAATGATTTCCGAGCTGAAGGGAATGATGGGGTCTTCATCGTTCACTTCAATTTTAATTGTTGGCTCGTTACTTTCATCTGCAAGTTCATGGTCCTCATTACTGGTTATTGCAGGGTACAGCGGGCTGTAAATGTTCAAAATACCAACAACCGTTTAGTTAACTTAACCATCCTACCCACCTACCCTACCTATAACTTATTACACATTCAATATTTAGTAAGCACGCAAAATAAATATGAAACCATCGAAGTAACTTAAATTATTTTATTTTAATTAGAACACTTTTTGATTACCCTAGTTCCCTTTCCTCGAAGACGATGCTTGTGGTGTTTTGAAATTGGGTGAAATGCTTTTGTTTCTTGTGCTCAATGAAGGCGTCAACTTGTCCAAAGGAGCCTCGGCACAATTTGCACACTAACCACACAACGATACTCGGTTGACTCATTTTATTTAAATAACTAATTGTTCAAATTAACACAGCTGTTTGGCAATGGATAAATCCCTCATGGTTCAAGTTCCAGGCACGAAAACGAACGGATTAATGTTTTAGTAATTAATTATTATAGATTTAGAAGATAGTCAGATTGTCTGTTTCACAAAATGATAATAACTGAATTTATGTAAAATAAATGTAATTATCACTATGGCTACTATGTACATAGTAATTAGTGCAATCTAACTGAAAGTTGAAAGTACTCAATTTAAACTAGGTACTCGTTTATTCTCCTACAAGTGTGAATAGTTTCAATTAAAAGTAAAACAAACAGAAGATGATTCAGTTGTCACTTCGATTGCATACGATTCGCCATAGAAATGATTTAATTGTGGTGTAAATGGAGTTTTAATTTTAATGCAAATGAATGAGATCCAGAATCCAGACAGAATCATAATCAGAATTCAGAAAGAATAAAAAATTAGTTTCCCTACAAAATTTTTAAGCTTCCTGCGCCTTCAAGTTGAACGCTCTTATCCGATTATACACTGAAACTGAGAGAATCCAGACAGTGAGACGAGACTGAGACAGTCTCTGTCTCTATCTCTATTATTCTCTATTTCTATTTTCTATTTTCCTCACATTTTATGTTTGTTTATAAATACAAAATTATAAATTATAAAATCAATATAAAAATAATAATAAACAATCTAAATAATTATAAAATGTGGATTGGGATGGCTTAATTTATGTATATGTGACGAATAATTGCATTTCAAAAGCGAATAAAAATAAGATAAGGTAAACGGTTTAATTACAGTAAAGTCACAAAGATATAAACCGTACTGGTCAAAACACATGGTGGTAATTATGATTTATGGTTGTTATTGAATAATTTAATTAATAAAAAACAAACATCACACATTAATAAAAAGTATTATAAACTTATTGTTAACATATTTCGTTAAAAATGGTATAGACAATGACTGACATGAGGTTGTGTGCTTGCTAAGCATATTAACATGATCTCACAAAGGCCTGCAAAAACTACCCGCATCCGGAGTGTGTGATAAAACTTGTAAGCATCCGAAGCCAACTTTAACGTCCGGCCAACTTACACGACCTCCGGTCACTTATTTACTATTGCAATAATTAACAAATCTACTAAATTATGCACATGGACAGACATGGATTCAGTTGGATAATAAAAAATATTAAACTCGAGAGATAAGTAATCTCTCGAGTTTAATATTTATATCTCTCAAGTAAGAGTAAAATAAACAATTACGATAATTATTGGACTTTTAAGTGGACTTAATTCATTGAAAAAAATAAAAAACACCAAACAGGGGCTGTAGAATCACTCACAAATTGACGCGAGTCCCTATAACCATCAACTTGTTACATGAGCTTGCAAAAACTGCCTAGAATTCTTGTACAAATAGCTTTTTATAATAATTCTGTAGTTTGTAGATCCAAAGTTGCAAACCACTACATAATATGTTACGAACTGAATGACCCGACAAGATTGCCACACAGGTACTTAAACACGTGAGCTAAATAAAATAGTTCCATGAAAGAAATTACAACTTAGATACAATGGACGAGTCGGTGGTGAAATGATCTTTTCTGGGATGATATAAAGGCTTTGTCACAGTTGTCGACGGTGCATTTGTAGGGACGCTCTCCGGTGTGAATCCGAAGATGAACGTTCAAGTCGCCTTTTCGGGAAAAGCTTTTGTTACAATTCGGAAAATCACAACTGAAGGGTCTCAGTCCCAAATGTACAGCGGCTATGTGTTTCTGTAGTCTATAATTACATTGATATGCTTTTCCGCAGTTTGAAAGTGAACACGTTAAGAGTTTTGGATTTGAGGTTTCGACTTTTTGTTTCTTTTCTTTATGCGAGTACAGGTGAAATCTTAAATCAATTGCCCGTTGGTACTGCTTAGGACAGACGTCACATTTAAACTTGTACAGACTCAACTTCTCTTCTTCAGTCCCGTGGAATCTCAGACGGTGACCTTTTAAGTTGTTAGTGTCAAAGAATTTTAGATTGCACGTGACACAGAAGCGATTTCGATCTTCGTGGTACAGTGCACAGATTCCCACGTGGATTTTCAGTTGTGCAGCGGATTCAAGTTGTTTTGAACATAATTTACATTCAAATTTGTCATGTTCAACGCTTGTGGTTGGTTGATTTTCTGTAGCTTTGTCAAATTCACTGTGATCAATGATATTACTGTCGGCCTCTGATGAATTAGGACCCTCTAAATCATTTTCAAACGATTTCTGTTCACATTTTAAAAGTGTAGAGTGATGTTGAGGGACAGGGGCACTTTGGATTTCTTCGGAAGTCAGTCGTTTAATTAGCACGAAGGGATTTTGTTCAGGTTGATGTAAACCACTGAAATGGTTTACAGTGTCTTGAACTATTTCGCTTTCGTAAGTGACGAGCTCACTCTTGGGTTCGACAAGGTCCAAGTGTGGTTCATCAATGATTTCAGAGCTGATTGGATTAATTGGGTCTTCATAGTTCGCTTCAATTTTAATTTTAGGTTCATTTACTTGATCTGCAAGCTGGTGGTCCCCAGGGACTATTACAGGATACAGTGGGCTGTAAATGTACAAACAATTAACAAACGTATAGTTGGCATACCTGCTACGCTACCCAGCCACCTCTAACTTATTAAAACACGACGCTGGTCGTGGAAAATATCAAACCCTAGAAGTGAGTAGCTTGAATGATTTAATTCCTTGCAATATTTTTTAATTACCCTTGTTCGATCTCCTCAAAGACGATGCTTATGGTGTTTTGAAATTGGGTGAAATGCTTTTGTTTCTTGTGCTCAATGAAGGCGTCAACTTGTCCAAAGGAGCCTCGGCACAATCTGCACACAAACCACAAGCTCGTTTGACTCATTTTACCCAATTAACTAATTCCAGAAATTAACAAAGTGGTTTTGCAAAAAGAAAAATCCCTCAGGTTCCAAGCAAGCAAACGAATGGATTAATTTTTTAGTACATATTTAGTGGATAGTCAGCTTGTCTGTTCCACAACCGATAATGATAATGTGTGAAATTATGTGAAATATGAGTATCAATATGGCAAGTACACAGTCAACAGTAATTAGAGCAATCTTGCTGAAAGTACCCAATTGAAATTACTCGTTTACTCTGCTCAAAGTATAAACTAGTTTCAATTAAAAGTAAAACGAGCAAAATATGATTCCGGAGTCAGTTAGACTACCAACGACTGCATATGATACGTGATAGAAATGATTTGTTTTATATACTAAATCACTCTAAATAGAGTTTTAATTTTAATGCAAATGAATGAGATCCAGAATCCAGACAGAATCACTAGAATCAGAAAGAATAAAAAATTTGTTGCTCCACAAAATGTTTAAGCTTTCCGCTCTTTCAAGTTGAACGCTCTTATCCGACACTGAAGAGAACCCTTGACCAGTTTCTGATGTTTCTGAGTTTCTGTCTCTAAGAGACTTGCCTTTTCTAAAGAATTTCTATTTCTACTTTCTCTTTTTCCCTTTCCCGTATAAAATAAAATAATAAAATTAACATACAAAATAATAATAAATAATCTAAATAATTAAAAATAATTAATAAAAATGTAAATATAAATAATTATAAAATGTGGATTGGGATGGCTCAATTGGTATATAAGTATAATTAGGTATGTGATGAGTAATTGTATTTCAAAAGCAAATAAAAAATGTTTTAAAAATAAGACTCAGGTTAACGGTTTAATTACAGTAAACTCACAAAGATATAAACCGCACTGGTCAAAACACATGGTGGTAATTATGGTTTATGGTTGTTATTGAATAATTTAATTAATAAAAAACAAACATGACACATTCTATAAAAAGTATTATAAACTTATTGTTAACATATTTCGTTAAAAATGGTATAGACAATGACTGACATGAGGTTGTGTGCTTGCTAAGCATATTAACATCATCTCACAAAGGCCTGCAAAAACTACCCGCATCCAGAGTGTGTGATAAAACTTGTAATCATCCGAAGCCAACTTTTAACGTCGGGCCAATTTACACGACCTACTGACACTTTAACTATTACAGTAATAACAGTAATTACAAAATGTATTAAATTATGTACATGCACAGACATGAATTTTTTTAGTTGGATAATAAAAACCTTAAACTTGATAGATAAGTAATCTCAAAGTCCAAGTAAAGTAAACAATCGAATTTAACTCATTGGTCAACACAATGGCAATAATGATTGGACTTTTAAGTGGGTTTCATTCAATAAATATAACAGCAAGCCGGGGGTGTTGAAGCATTGTGACTCAAGTCCCTAACTTCAACTTGTTACAAGTGCTTGCAAAAACTGCAGGTTGTACACTGGAAATAATTAGTAGCTGAATTCTTGTACAAATAGTTTTTTTTAATTATTCTGCTCTGTAGTTTGTAGATGCGACGTTGGAAACCACTACATAATATGTTACGAACTGAATGACCCGACAAGATTGCCGCACAGGCACTAAAACACGAGCTAAATAAAATGGTTCCATGACAGAAATTACAAACTACAATGGACGAGTCGGTGGTGAAATGATCTTTTCTGGGATGTAATAAAGGCTTGGTCACAGTTATCCACGGCGCATTTGAAAGGACGCTCTCCGGTGTGAATCATAAAGTGCCTGTCCAAGTTTTGTCTTGTCGAAAAGGTTTTGCTACAATCCGGAAAATCACAACTGAAAGGTCTCAAACCTAAATGAACAGCTTCTACGTGTTTCTGTAATGCAAAATTACTTCCTAATACTTGTCCACAGTTTGGGTGTGAACACTTGAAGAGTTTTGAATTTGAGGTTTTGATTTTTTGTTTTTTTTCTTTGTGGGAATCCAGGTGAAATCTTAAATCCATTGCCTTTTGGTATTTCTTTGGACAGACGTGACACTTAAACTTGTACAAACTCAACTTCTCCTCTTCAGTCCCGTGGAATCTCAGACGGTGAACTTTTAAGCCTTTCGTGTAAGAGAATTTTCGATTGCAGATGACACAGAAGCGATTTCGATCTTTGTGGTACAGGGCACAGATTCCCACGTGGATCTTCAGTTGTGCATCTGATTCAAGTTGTTTTGAGCATAACTTGCATTCAAACTTGGTGTCATGTTCGACGCTTGCTGTTGGTTGATTCTCTGTAGATTTGTCAAATTCACTGTAGTCAATGATATTACTGTCGGTCTCCGATGAATTATGACGCTCTAAACTATTCCCAAAATCTTTCTGTTCATATTTTAATAAAAGTCTGTAACTAGGGTTAGGGACACAAGCACTTTGGATTTCTTCGGACGTCAGTCGTTTAAGAAGCACGTAGGGATTTTGTTCAGGTTGCTTTAAACCAGGGAAATGGTTTTCAGTGTCCGGATTTATTTCGTCTTCGTAAGTAATGAGCTCACTTTTGGGCTCGACAAGATCCAAGTGTGTTTCGTCAATGATTTCAGAGCTGAAGGGATTAACCGGGTCTTCATAGTTTGCTTCATTTTTAATTTTAGGTTCATTTACTTGATCTGCAAACTGATGGCCCCCAGTGACTACAGGATACAGTGGGCTGTAAATCATTATATAAGTTACAGACCAAAACTAGATACACACACAGAGTGCAGTAGAGAAGATAAGGGCAAACTAGTGATAATAAAAATCAACATCTCTAAAGTGGAATGTCACCCTCGGTCGTCTCAGCTTCCAAAGTTGATGGCTCCAACTTTTATCTCTAGTGACTCCAAGCACTTGGACTTTGCTATCTGCTCTCGCTCCCTCCGTTCACTACTTCAACGATGCATTTCCGTCCACTTTCTACAGATGCAGTCGAAATATTTTTAATGCACTGGCACCCATAGCCTGGTGACTATAGGATTCATGATATACCTATAATGACCACTACTATCAAAATACTTTATGCATCTGGCTGACTTCCCTTTGACTTTTCCACACTGATATTGCATTTAGTTTCTAGGAGCCTTTTGTATATTACATGGTGCGTTTAAATAACCAGCACTATGAACTTACAACTACGACGAAATGAAAGAACTTACAAAGATTGAAAAAAATAAACAGCACACAGTGACACAGAATTACATTGAATTAAACCCCTTGTATTTTTAATAAAATTGTTTCCCCAGAAATAAGCTCAAATAATAAGAAATAAGTATATACATAGGATATTAATTGGGAAATTCAGTAATTCAGACCTAAATTGACAACTAAAATCAGTCGAACTCACACATAAGCCAGAGAAAGGCAACTGGAAAATCATGATAAAAAATTAAATTGTATTAAAATATCATAATGATAATGACACATAGTAAGTCTTTTAGTAAATTCAGTCGTAATATGAACACCAAGTAACTATTTCAGTAAGTCTAGATTCCACTCAAATACGAACGCTTCACTTAAAATATACACAAAAAAAGAGAATTAAAATTCACTCATGTATGGTTGCAAGTCGTACAACTTCTAGAATACACTAGAGAGAGAAACCCACTAGATGGTAAAATAATTATAACATATAATTCTATACAGCTACGAATCATACAAATAGCTAAATAACTAGTTATATTTTACGTAGAATAGAAAATATAAGAAAAAATTAGCAAAATAGTAATAATAGATTAACTAAGGTGGTGGGAAAAAATCAATAAAACCAAATTTTTGACGATTAATAAATGATAAAATGATATTATTTAGAAAACCCAGGACCATAACAAGTGATAAGCTTTTCAATTGCAGCACTCAGCTCAAACTCCCAGAAACCATTTCATCGATATACCCTCAACAACGGCGCTTCCAAGCAAAAATCTTGGGCTTAGAACCCGCCGGAGTAAAAGCCTCTTTTTCATGTACTTTCCACAAATGAATAGCATAGCCCTTGTCACCATCCTTTTTCCAATGCGTTCGTCCAGATTTTTTTGACAGGCAAAGAGGACATTTTACAAACGCCTCATTTTTAGTCGGATCTGCAACGCCGCAATCCCAATGCCGTAGAAGATTCGTCAAAACTAAGGGGACTTTCACATTACATATTACACAATGCGCAAGTCCTCGAACTAATCCGCGCCTCTTATACATGGGATAGGCACGGGATAGAGCCAATGACCCAGGCCGCACAGTAGAACGGGCACCCGTTACTTTCGAGCTTACCGGTTCGACATCTTGAACAGCGGCTACGTGTCTCCGTAATTTAGAATTATCTTGAAATTCTTTTCCGCAGTTTGAATGTGAACACTTGACGGGTTTTGATTTTGAGGCTTTGACTTTTTCTTGCTTCTTTTTTTGGTGGGTCTCAAGGTGAACTCTTAAAGCAATAGCTTCTCGGAATGTTTTTTGACAGACGTGACATTTGAACTTGTACAAACTTAACTTCTCCTCTTCAGTCCCGTGGAAGCTCAGATGGTGACTTTGTAACCTTTTCGTGCCAAAGAATTTTCGATTACAGATGACACAGAAGCGATGTCGATGTTTATGGTATAGTGCACAAATTCCCACGTGGATTTTTAGATGTGCATCGGATTGAAATTGTCTTGAACATAATTTACATTCCACCTGGGAATCATCTTTAGTGGAAATATTTTCGACAGTTGGGGTAGGTCGAAATTCTTTGGATTTTGCAACTTCATTGTGGCCATTAATATTACTGTTGGCACCCGATGAGTTCTTAGGGTCTAAACTATTTGCAAAACTTTTCTTGGCACAGTTCAAAAATGATGTGTGTTGTTGAGGGGCACAAACCTTTCGGATTTCTTCGGACGTCAGTCGTTTAAGAAGTACGTAAGGATTTTGTTCTGGTTCGTTGAAACCAAAGAAACTGTTTTCATTGTCTAAATTTATTTCGCTTTCATAAGTGATGAGCTCACTCTTGACTTCGACAACACCCAAGTTTGGTTCATCAATGATTTCCGAGACGAACGGAATAATGGGAATGGGGTCATTATCGGTCACTTCAATTTTAATTTGTCGTTCATTAATTTCTTCTGCAATCTGATGGTCCCCATTACTGGTAACAACAGGGTACATATGGCTGCAATTGTTCCAAAAATCATCAGCCAATTAGTTACCACACCAACGCTTCCAACTTACGTAACACTTATTAAAACACATTCAACATTCAATAAGCACACAAAATAAATCTGAAACCATGGAAGTTAATTGAATCATTTTATTTTATTTTAATTGTAACTTTTTAATTACCCTAGTTCCCTCTCCTCGAAGACGATGCTTGTGGTGTTTTGAAATTGAGTGAAATGCTTTTGTTTCTTGTGCTCAATGAAGGCGTCAACTTGTCCAAAGGAGCCTCGGCACAATCTGCACACAAACCACACGCTGATGCTAGTTTGACACATTTTGCCCAGTTAACTAACGCCTATAATTAACAGATAATCAAATGTATGTTACGACATAACACATGGTACAATAAATTATACTATAAGTGAACAGTCAGAAACACAACTACTTACACAGTAATGTTAGCACAATTTAGCTAAAATGACACAATTTAAATTACACTTTCACTCTGTCAAAGCGTATATAAAGTTATTTCAATGAAAACGAAAACAAAAAAAGGTCATTCAGTTGCGTCGGCTAGAATTTATAACACAAATGAGAGACAGAAAGAAACGGAGAAAAGAGAAAAGAGAAACGAAATTGGAAATTGTGTCATAAAATATTTAAGCTTTCCGCGCTTTTAAGTTGAACTCTTCAAGGCTTATATACTAACGAGAATCAGTTTATAACAATATATATAAATATTTATTTTATTTATTATTTAATTTATGCAAAATGCTTGAAAAAATATTAAATCGAATGCTAGTTTGAAAAAAATTTATGGAGCACCAGCAAAGTTTGTGTAAATGTGGATTTTGTATTGATGCTCTAAATGATTAATTATGTCACAAAATAGTAGAACAATGAAGCAAATGATTTTAAAATATTTTTAAAGTGTAAATTTTCTAGTACAATTTTGACAATTTGTAATGTGATTTTTTATGGTGCTAAGCTTCTGGTGTTAATCACATCAATAGCTTAGATTTTGGAGGCTGTTTTTTTTACCCTTTTGATCCTACTCCCATCTTCATTTTTAATTGTATGTTTTAGCAATAATTATTGCGACCAGTAAGCAAAAACATGCAAAGGAATTAATGAAATAGATATTCAAAATTTTTTGTTTTACTCATTTTTTTAAAAAAGAAAAATTAATATTCACTATTCTTCAAAAAAACGTATTGTTTATATCAACACATTTTAATAAAAACAATACTTACCTAGGCCTGCACGTATCAAAATCAGTTTAACCATTATTTTTACGTCCGTAAAATATTAAAAATACTATACTTAACTATATTTACACTCGTTAGATTATAAACGTAGTCATGGATCGTCAAGTCCTTGTTTTTGTTTACGTTGAAAGGGAAAAACTAAACAAATTACCACTAATGAGAATACTAAAGTAGTTTGAATTTTTGTTTTCCAATGTTTTTACAAAACAAATTCTGCAGATTATGGATTAAAATTTGTAGTGTAAATCAGTCCTTTATTGTGTACTGAATAACCTACCGGTATACATACATCTTAAAAGTATGACAGGTGGATTGCAAGCCTTGGTTAGGACCTTGCAGGTATGGCCATTGAATGTGGGTGTGTAAATGGAACCTTTTAAAAAAAAACTCTAACCTGAAATTGAAAAACAAAGCAAAATAAAATGGGGCCGTGGCCGTGATAGACAATTCACAAATTATAATGCACGCTTATGTGGTGCAATGATCTACGCTGGGAAGTTGTAAAGGCTTTGTTACAGTTGACGACGGTGCATTTGAAGGGACGCTCTCCGGTGTGACTCAGAAAATGCCTGTCCAAGTTTTTTCTAAGCGCAAAAGTTTTGTTGCAATTCGGAAAAGAACAACTGAAGGGTCTCACACCTAAATGAACAGCGGCTACGTATCTCAGTAATTCAAAATTACATCCAAATTCTACTGCGCAGGTTGGCTGTAAACACTTAAGGGACTTTGATCTTGAGGTTCTGACTTTTATTTGTTTTTTCTTTTTGTGGGACTTCAGATGAAGTCTTAAATGAGCAGCCCTTTGGTATCGCTTGGGGCAGATGTGACATTTAAAGTTGAAGAGACGTAACTTCTCCTCTTCAGTCCCGTGGATTCTCCGACGGTGAGTTTTAAAGATGTACATGTCACGATATTTTCGATTGCATATGACACAGAAGCGATTCCGATCTTCGTGGTACAGAGCACAGGTTCCCACGTGGATTTTCAGTTGAGCATCGGATTCAAGTTGTTTTGAACATAATTTACATTCAAAGAGTTGGTCAGGTTTTTTGGATGCACGAATGTCGGGTGCGGTTGATGGAGTTTCTGTAGATTTATCAACTTCGTTGTGGTTATAACTATGAGGGCTGGCATCCGACGAATTAGGAGGCTCGAAACTGTGCGTATTTGTAAAAATTGTCTGTTCGCATTTTAAAAGTGACGAGTGTTGTTGTGGGGTACAAGCGTTTTGGATTTCTTCGGTCGTCAGTCGTTTAAGCAGCACGTAGGGATTTTGTTCTGGTTCGCTGAAACCAAAGAAACTGTTTTCATCGTCTGGATTTATTTCGCTTTTATAAGTGTTGAGCTCACTTTTGACTTCAACGAGGTCCAAGTTTGATCCATCAATGATTTCAGAGCTGAAGGGAATACTGGGGTCTTCATCGTTCACTTCAATTTTAATTGTTGGCTCGTTACTTTCATCTGCAAGTTCGTGGTCCCCATTACTGGTTATTGCAGGGTACAGCGGCCTGTAAATGTCCAAGATACCAACAACTGTTTAGTTAACTTAACCATCCAACCCACCTACCTATAACTTATTAGACATTATTCAGTAAGCACGCAAAATAAATATGAAACTATCGAAGTAACTTAAATTATTTTATTTTAATTATAACACTTTTTGATTACCCTAGTTCCCTCTCCTCGAAGATGATGCTTTTGGTGTTTTGAAATTGGGTGAAATGCTTTTGTTTCTTGTGCTCAATGAAGGCGTCAACTTGTTCAAAGGAGCCTCGGCACAATCTGCACACGAACCACACGCTGAGACTGGTTTGACTCATTTTGTTCAAATAACTAATTTTGGTTTAATTGTGGTGTAAATGGAGTTTTAATTTTGATGCAAATGAATGAGATCCAGAATCCAGACAGAATAGAAAAAAGAAAAAATTAGTTGTCGGTTACAAAATATTTAAGCTTTCCGCGCTTTCAAGTTGAATCTCTTATCCGATTTCCGATTATACACTGAAGAGAATCCTTTTTTTTATTTTTTTTATTTTTTTGTCTTGTCTTTTGTCTTTGCTTTTTGCCTTTCCCATTTTTCCCAACCCCATTTACTTACTTATATATAAAATTAAATAATGTAAATAATAATTATATAATATTTCATAAAAATATAAATACAAATAATTATAAACTGTGGATTGGGATTGCAATAGCTATTTAGGTATATATGTGATGAATAAATGTATTTCGAAAGCAAATGTTTAAAAATAAGACTAAGATAGATAATTTAATTACAGTAAACTCACAAACATATAAACCGTATTTAAAAAATGTATTAAATTATGTACATGCACAGGCATGAACTCTTTAGTTACCTAGATGATAAAAATTTTTAACTTGCTAGATAAGTAATCTCAAAGTCTGAGTAAAATAAACAATCAAAAACTGACTGGTCAACACAATGGCGATAATTATTGAACTTTTAAGTGGGTTTCATTTAATAAATTGAACAGCGGGTGTTGAAGTATTGTGACGCAAGTTTCAAGTTCCAATAACCATCAACTTGTTATATCTGCTTGCAAAAACTATACAGATACCACAATGGAAATAATTAGTAGTATAATTCTTGTACAAATGATGTTTTTTAAATATTCTGTAGTTTGTGAATACGACGTTACGTTGGAAACCACTACATAATATTTTATGAACTGAATGAGCCGAAAATATTGCCACACTGACAATGAAACATGAGCTGCATAAAATAGTTCCAGGAAATTACAACTTAGACACAATATCAACAATGGACGAGTCGATGGTGAAATGATCTTTTGTGGGATGTTGTAAAGGCTTTGCCGCAGTTGTCGACGGTGCATTTGAAGGGACGATCACCAGTGTGAATCATAAAATGCCTTTCCAAGTTGGGTCTTGTCGAAAATGTTTTGTTACAATCCGGAAAATCACAACTGAAAGGTTTCAAACCTAAATGAACAGCGGCTATGTGTTTCTGTACTACAGAATTACATGGAAATTGTATTCCGCAGTTTGGGTATGAACACTTAAAGAGCTTGGAATTTGAGGTTTTGATTTTTTGTTTTTTTTCTTTGTGGGAATTCAGGTGAAATCTTAAATCAATTGCACGTCGGTATTTCTTTGGACAGACGTGGCACTTAAACTTGAACAGACTTAACTTCTCCTCTTCAGTCCCGTGGAATCTCAGACGGTGACCTTTTAAATTATGCGTGTCAAAGAACTTTCGATTACACGAGACACAGAAGCGATTTCGATGTTTATGGTGCAGTGCACAGATTCCCACGTGGATCTTCAGTTGCCCATCGGATTCAAGTTGTTTCGAACATAACTTGCATTCAAACTTGGTGTCATGGTCAGAGCTTGTGGTTGGTTGATTTTCTGTAAATTTGTCAAACTCACTGCAGTCAATGGTATTACTATCGGCTTCCGATGAATTGGGACGCTCTAAACTATTTCCAAAAGATTTCTGTTCATATTTTAAGAGTGTGGAGATGGAGTGATGCTCACGGACACAAGCACTTCGGATTTCTTCGGAAGTCAGTCGTTTAATTAGCACGAAGGGATTTTGTTTTGGTAGCTTTAAACCAGGGAAATGGTTTTCAGTGTCTTGAACTATTTCGCTTTCGTAAGTGATGAGCTCACTCTTGGGTTCGAAAAGGCCCAAGTTTGGTTCGTCAATGATTTCAGAGCTGAAGGGATTAATTGGGTCTTCATAGTTCGCTTCAATTTTAATTTTAGGTTCATTTACTTGATCTGCAAGCTGATGACCCCCAGTGACTATGACAGGATACATTGGACTGTAAATGTACAAAAACAATTAACAACGTATAGTTAGCAATACCAATGATATGCTACGCTACCCAGCCATCTCTAACTTATTAAAACAAGACGCTGGGCGTGCAAAATATCAAACTCTAGAATTGAGTAACTTAAATTTCTTTATTTTAATTGTAACACTTTTTAATTACCTTTGTGCGCTTTCCTCAAAGACGATGCTTGTGGTGTTTTGAAATTCGTTGAAATGCTTTTGTTTCTTGTGCTCAATGAAGGCGTCAACTTGTCCAAAGGAGCCTCGGCACAATCTGCACACGAACCACACTGCGATGCTTGTTTCACACATTTTGCCCAGTTAATTAACTCCAGAAATTAACGAAGATGTTCTGGAACGGATAAATCTCCCACGTTCGAATAACAATAAACAGACGAATACCTACATTAATTTAGCACGTCTTTCGTACACAGTCAAATCCGCTGATCTGTTTCACAACTGGTAACAGGTGAATTTTATTATAGGAAATATGAGTATCAACATAGCCACTATTCAATTATTAGTGCAATTAACTGAAATAACACAATGTATTTAAATTACTCGTTTACTCTTCTCAAAGTGTAAAGAAGTTCCAATTAAAAGTAAATCAAACAAAAGATAATTAAGTTGCTACGTAGATTGCATAGGATACGTGATCGAAATGATTTGTGTTGTAAATGGAGTTAGGAACCAAGATGGGTAGAAAGGACTCACCAAAATTTTGAGATGAATTTGTATTAATTAATGGATAAAATAATTGTGTTTATTCCAAATTCATCTCAAAATTTTGGTGAGTCCTTTCTACCCATCTTGGTTCCTATTATACTATACTCACTAAGCGTCTCATTGCATTTTGTAAATAGAGTTGCAAATGAGAGATCCAGAATCCAGACAGAATCAGAATTCAGAAAATCAGAAAGAATAAAAAATTAGTGGTCCTACAAAATGTTTAAGCTTTCCGCGCTTTCAAGTTGAACGCTCTTATCTGATTATACACTGAAACTGAGAGAATCCATTTCCAGAAATTTCTTAAACTATTTCTATATTTCTATTTTTCTATTATTTTCTATTTGCTTTACATTTTATGTGTGTTTATAAATATAAAACAAGTGGGGCTTCGCCCCACTTGGTTAGCTAGGACGATATATTCTTCGCCAAAAATGTCAGGATCTATTCTTCGAGCTCATCTATTCACCGAGTTGGCTTCGCCAACTTGGTGGCCTCGATGATATGTTCTACCGAAGAAATTTAATTAAACCTCAAAAATATTAAGTTTACTGTACTTAAAAA
>JAQFZC010001709.1:0-27545 GCA_034695205.1 Dicyrtoma fusca | reverse complement strand
TTGGTTGAAAGGGACTTGGTTTGTGAAACCCGAACTTGTTGTTTTGTTTTTGGACTCCTTAAATTACGACGCATAAAGAACCACTGCAGCCAGGCTGAGCAAGTTTAAGTTTGTTAGTTGCAGGCTCGGTAAACAGAGAAGATGGTAGAGATTCTGCAGAACTCAAACCACCAAAGTCCACCCATAGTCATTTCACAAGTAAACTCAATTGAATTAACCGTGGAGGAACTGGGCTGTGTTGTGTGATGAGTTGGGCAGATCTTAAAGCAAGTTTCAAGCCAGTTTAATTTGAGACTAGATAAGGAAGACTTACAATTATTTCCGTGGCAGGTATCAGTACACGTATGTAAAACCAAGCGCAGGACTGAACAAAGCATTAATTAAGAATTGTTCAACTTCATAATCGGATCATTTTCAATGGATCCTTTCACCATTCCCCAAATCAACGTCACCGCAGAAACCGAGAACGAGATCTCTTCCTTATTTGCGATTAGGTAACTTATCGTTTTAGACTAAGCTCCGCCAATTTCTACAGTACTTGGACCTAAGATTTCAGATTTGAGAGGCCAACTTTTAACCAAGGAAAACTCAAGTTGCGAACAACTTTTTCGTAGACTGAGAGGCAAATTGGGCTTATAATGTGCAATGAAGATGCCTTGCATTAGTTTTTCTTAACGGGTTGACAGTGTTCCCACTCTGTTTCTTCACTCACAAGTTGCTACTGGTAAATACAACTAAACCACAGCAATACACATTGAGGTCTCGGAAGGACAAGTTGTGCCCAACTTTCATCGCCCACTCCTTTTCCTTCGTAACAGGAGTGCCGTTCTGTGTTGTAAAGTAGACATGTAGGTCTTGATACGAGGTAGCAGAGTAGATAAGTCTTGAATCAGTATGTACAAAGGGGTACCTACAAGCTCAAAAGCATGGCTGTGGCAATGGATAAATGCTACAAAACTTGGCCGCAAAGTGCTGAGTGAATGCGGGTATTATCGGACTTCGATGGCGCTATTACATTATTGCGTCTACGTACAGCTCAGCGTTCCAAACAGTTTTTCCATCCTGCATTTTATTAGTGAAATAAATAACTTATATGCACTTGGGTTCACACTTATTCATCATTCATCGCTATGCATTGGTGGAACAACAACACTAAGACGGGACTTATCACGTCATTACTTAATTGCGTAATCGTATCAACATATTTCCTTAGAACTTTAATGCCCACTAATAACGACCCTAAGCTACCTACTATGTAGGTCCAAGATACACCCACTTTAAATCTTCAGATAGCTTCCACAGCAAGTATGTTTTTCAAATTAGACTAAACACCAGTGAAAGACAATTTTGCAAAATATGTCTATGCTTTGCAGCTTTGCCGCAACTATAATTCAAAACTCATCGAACGTCTTTCAAAACTTAATTCGACAAATTAAAAACATTTCCAATCAATGCAATTTTTTTGTTTTTTCCCCTTATTCTTATCTTGCACCTACAATTAATAAGGTATCATCAAATATTCATTTTTTTTGCAACGTACAACATTATCTTTTTACAAGAGTTAATTATTTTGTTCCTTTTAATTGTGGGATCAGCCAACTTACAACCAAACACAGCTTTTTAAGTCGTTATCTGTACCAGCAAGAGGAAAAAACAGTATTCATGCCAAAAAGTAGTGCTTTTGCTAAGTGTTAATGTCGTCTACTGTGCCTTAGGCAACGGATCTGCCAGCACTAAACTGGACCCTGGAGGGAAATAAATTTTAATAAAAAACCCAAAACATTTTGCCCTCAACCTTCTGGTGTAGGCCTTCTGGTGAAAGCTTTCTGCCTGGTTGGTAAAACAGTTCGGGCCAGAGAACGCTCCTAAACCTTCTGCCGAGTTTTCCAGTTTACCTAAGCCTTCTGGCCGGAGACTCCTGGCCTGAACCTTGTGGTCTTAGCCTTGTTGTGTAAACTTTTCGGTCTGAGCTTTCCAGCCAGAGCCTTTGGGTCTAAACATCCTAACCTGAGCTTTCTGGCATGAGCTTTGTGGCCTAAACCATCCGGCCTTAGAGTTCGGCCTAAGCCTGTCGGCATGAGCCTTTTAGCTTGAGATTTCTGACCTGAGACGTCAGTTGTGATCCGTTTACCTTGAGCCTTCAGGCGTGATACTTCTGTCGTGAACCGTCATACCTGAGCCCATTTGAATGAGTCTTCTGGCCTAAGCTTTCTCATTTTAGACTTTTGGCCGGACTCGGCCTTCCGGCATGAGCCTTTCGGCGTAAATCTTTCGATGTGAGCCGTCCGGCCTGAAACTTCAGGTGTAATCCTTTTGACCTGAGATTTTCTTCCTAAACTGTCCAGCCAGAGCCCTCTGGAATGAGGCTTCTGGCCTGATCTTTCCTGCTGAAACATTCGGGCGTGACACTTACGGGCTTAGGTTTCCGGTCTGACTCTTGCGGCCTGAGGTTTCAGGCTTGAGCCTTCTGGAATTGTGGAGGAGAATTGTGGCCCGAGCTTTTTGGACTGGGCCTCCCTGCGTGAGCTTCTCGGCCTGAAACTTCCGGCCTGAGTCGTGCCCTTAGCTTTCTGTCGAGGGCCTTTCGGCCTGAGCCTTTGTGGCAATCAACGACATAGTATGCCTAATCTCCTTTCGATAGCCTCAGTCTGATCGAGATATGCTTCAATGATGTCTAGAGGAATGAACAGAGGTACTAGCCCTACGAAAAGTCTTGAAGTTTCCTACAGCTTAGCTGTAGGATTCCATAGTACAATCGTGCGGTTAGACTTAGAATGCTATGGAATGCTTTGAACGTTTTATATGATTGCTCCATTTTTGGTTGACTGCTGGGCATGCATCGTGGTTTGTTGCTTTAATAATATGTTATCTTATACACAATTTTTATCTTCCTTCTGTTTCCTTCGTAGCTTTATTTAAAAAGATACACGGGATTTTGTATATTCGGTCAATGTTACGCTTACACATTAAATGGGCTTATTGGGTGTTACCCTCACGACACGTTACCCTCCTGACACGTGACCGCCATGATATGTGACCTTCATGACATGTGCGTACGTCTGTCAACTTTTTTGACAAAAGCGCTTCACTGATCCCCCCTTTGTTTAATTGCGCTTGAAGTAAAACCAAAATTTCTTATTTGGTTTATAAATGGCTGCTGTCCTCATTTACTTTTGCCTCGGGGAAGCACGGATTAATAGTACTTATTATGATTTTGATGATGATGATGATCATTGTTGTTACCATGTTGTTATGTGGAAACTTTAGTAAAAAATATTAAACATAAGTATTTACACTTACTATTTGCTTTTAAAAAATGGTATAATTTCTATTAACGGTTTTTACAAAAGTAAAGGTAGCATTTACACTTTTTGCATACGAGGCGAGGGTAAAAAGTTGATTGTTGGGACTTACGTATGTCAAAATGACATTTGGGAGTGAGTGGACACAATGCTTGTAAGTGGGGACTAGACTAACGCCACAACGCTACGTTCTCCAAGATGGATGTATCTACTATCTGCAGTCATGAGATAACTTGAAATGCACTGAATAACCTAAGTGTTATGAATAGGGACTTACAGAGCGCTGGCATCTCAGTAATAATTCAACACGGACATTCGTAAATCCTTTTTTTACATTAGTGTGACAGGGGCTGCTTTGTTGGAGGTGTAAACACCTTGAAAGTAAATCCTTGAGTGGAACAAGATTATCCTCCAGCTTGCTTTCTTTGTTGGAAAGTGGATTTCACTCTCCGCGGAATCTATTTCTCTCGCTACGTGTCACCTTCATCATCTTCCCTCCCTTCAAAGTCAACATAAAGGAAGGTGGAAATACACGTATAAAGTGTCGTCTTCCAAAATTGAAAGTCTCACTATTAAATCATATTTTTTTACCAGGCTTGTTTGCCCAACGTCCTCAATCACCTTGTTTGACGTTTTAGAAAAGGAAAAAAATGTAAGATCAAACATATCTGGAGTCTACAAAAAAATGTCATTAATTTATTTCGAAACTCCAAGGAGGATATTCAAACTTGACATCTGACGATTGGAATTTTTCGACTTGTGAATCTCCACGTATTTTGCAACACACACGACACTTTCACCGTTGAATTTCACTCCACAGCAGCTGCACTATCCAGGGAAGAGCAAGTTCTTTTGTAGTTTGCACTTTGCATTGCAGCATCCATTGTCAGAAACAATTTTGGTGATTTCCAATGGAATAAAGGACATGACGGCATACATTCCGAAGATAAAAGGAAACCCCGACGGCTACAGGAGTAGCTTACGCGTATACGGATTTCACAGCAAACTCCTGTGTGGGCCCAAAGCCTAACTAGTAAGTTTTGAAAGCATGAACACTTGCGTAATGGCAGACGCCCTTAAAAATATCTCCTCTAAATTCAAGTCTCCAAGTAATTCAGTCTGGACCATGAAGATTTAGCTCTGACTAGTGAGAGGTTCAGTAATTTTTGAGGGAATTTCTCCATGGTTTTGGGAAGTGAGCGACATATAATACATGGAGGTGCATTTAATCTGCAGTGAGTGAGCTTCCAATCAGCTCACCAGTACTGTGTCTGGAATGCATAAAACATATTGCTTCTCCACAGCCTAGTCCTACTATTAAAGGGATGTTCGTAAAGGAAGCAGCAAATAAGAGGGAGCCGGGTTTGTTGCCTCCGTTTAGTCGGGAGAAGTTGATTGTTTGAACAGTGTAAACGTCATTTATGGGCAGCCCCATAAGGGCAGGGTTTCTTCTCGCATTTGCTTTCACTGCTGACTACAGTTGGTATTCAGTACTGGGCATTGGGTTAAATTGAGGTTTCAAAAATTCGTCGTAAACTCCGACAATTGGACAATTTTAAATCCAAATGTTCGAATGTTCGTTGCGTTGGTAAGACGCGAGAGCAGTGTAGAGGACGTGTGAGAATTTATTATTAAAACTGCAAAGTTGCGTAGAGGCGAAAAGATGTGGGTGTGGCGAATTCAAATTTGTAAAAGAGACGACAAGGAAGAAGATGTTGGCGGTGTGAAGTGGAGGACGTGAGATTTGAGACTAATACTGTGGAATGGAATGAAATGAAATTGCCACTCTCCATCTGTTGATGCTCGCATCCATTCCATTCCATTCCATTTGCGAGTTGTCAGTTGAAATTCATGGGATCTAGGGCCTAAAAACCGATCAGAGAATCCACGAACAACAACGACAATCTTCATGTATTTCCCTCCGAAGCGCGAGTATTGGCTTTCCAGAGGCTCCAGCACACGGAGGTCACTCCGACCATTTCCATTACCCAAAATCCAACGGCCCTGTCCACGACCACTATTCTCCTCAAGCCTCGCTTCCGTCGGCTTAGAAGCTCTCCCACAAAAAATAGATAAGAGACACTCTTTATCAACGCTCCCGCCTCCGATTCAGGGGCGCACCTACGTGAGCTGCACTTCCACTTCTAGCACTATTTTCCAGTGTCGACACGCACAATTACTCAATTACTCAACATATCCACTAAAGCACTGATTTTCCCGCTTTTTACATGCTAACTTCATAAACTTATGTAAAACTTTAATGCAGATTTTTTTAAAGTGCATTACAATAACAGACTATAGAAATCGACAGTTTTAAGAAAAATTCGGCAAAGAAAATGTATTTGTCCAGTTCAAGTATTGCGAATGTAAACGTAAAAAGTCCAAGTCTAGAAATTTTCTTAAATCGATTCAGTTGGATTAATAACCTTTGACAATAAAATACAAACTACAAACGGGACTCATCGTATTTAAAAGCAAATTAGTGGATTTGGGACCTCTTGTTTTTACGCCTACGACATGCGGTAAGATGATTTTTGATGAATAAAACGGAACTTTACGGTGCAGTGCAATGTTTAGTGTAAACCGGAGCACTTGAATTTAATGACTCATTTCCGTATAACATCAAATTTATGATGTCATCAAGTCTAAATCGAAAACTTTTACAACTATTTGAATTTAACAATTGGTTGGTACTTTGCAGTATAGCCAAAAAATTTGTTCAGATATTATTTTATTAGTGCAAAACACTACTAATTTGAGAGCGAGCCAAAGCCTAGAGAAAAAAATGATAAAAATCAGAGTCGCACCTAAAATGTGATGTACTGTGTTGATATCGACGCCATTGCGCATTGTCATCACATTAAATAAAAATAGTGAGAATTTACATTTACACGTCCGTATTCCAAATTCCAAACGGAACGGACCCTCCTTCGCCCCCTTCAGCGACGCCTTTCTGCCGTTGGGACGACGTAAAAATATATCTCAACCCAGAGTGCACTAACACCACTCTGAAGATGAAGACATTGCTATAAAAATATATGATGGAATATTATCCTTCCATGCCTTGAGACCTGTGCGACATTTCACATTCAAATGAGGTAAGGTAGGACTAAACAAAAACTTATCCATGTCATGGATCGAAGTAAGGACTTGCTCCGTTCCATCTTGTACAAGTTTTTTCTCCTTTTGGATTTTCTTGGAAATCTGCTAAACCAGCTTTTAACCCGGAAGGAAAATACTGAAGAATGTGCTGCTGCGATACTAAGGTTTAAAGTGAACGTTCTCCAGCCTCAACTCCGTCTAAACAAATAGTGTACAGGCCGTAATCCCCACAAATACAGAAGAGCGTTTTTCTCAGAAAGCACTGCTACAGATATTACTCCTCCGAACTTCACTTGTACGTAATTTGTCTTAATAAATGTCAACGGGGTCTGTAATAGTTTGGGAACATCAGAGTCTCTTGTCATCATAGATTTAATTTTTCCACCACTCGAGTCAATAGAATGGAGATTCAGTTTCTCCACCACTAGACCGAGTAGATAGAATTGCAAATGCAATGCACTGAAAATTGGAATGAGAGGAAAGACAAGTAGCTCTGATGTTGAGCTAAAACTAGTGGGGACGCGGAAAATACAACTGTGGGGAATGCTCCATTTTTAATACGCAAATCAAAAGTAAAAGCTGTGAACAGATTTGGAGGGTCTGGGCACACATTTGGCTTCCACCCTGCCCACTTAAGTGTAGTACATGCTCACAAACTCGGGAGAAAGTTTCCGCACTCAACTTTATGCTGGCTAGGCAAAGTACAGAGTTTCAAACCCGCAGTTGGGTCTTCATCCCAATCCCAAATCATCCAACAAATGAAGGAGTAGCGTATCGGGCTGTAGGCCAAGTGGGTTACCATCAACACGTGGGTCATACACCACAAGTTTTTACAAAAACATGTTCGTCGAAATTGTTGCATTCCTTATACAACTGTTTGTAACACATTCACAATTCAAATTCATGCCCTCCTTCTTGAGAAAAATGCAATATTTGAAATAAATTGTGGTTTGAAAAGTGTTACAAAGTAAGATTGAGAATTAGATCCTTGCACTGTAAGCACTAGGACCAGACTAGGACCGGGGGCTAGGATGGGGATCACCCTTAAAACTTGAAATGTACATATAACTTGGGTTGGATTGGTCTTCGTGGTGGAGTTGGTAGTGACGACTCTGAACAGTTAAGAGACCATCTGAGCATGTACTTATTTGGCAGGTGGTGCTGGTGAATAGCAGGTGAGAGATTTGCGGAAGTAGAGGAGAGAAAGTGGGCTCGAAAGCCCCAAGTGGAGTAATAGCGAAAGTTTTCTCCAAGAATTAAGACGACAGTGCAATGAGCCAATGCAGAAAACAATAATCTATTTGTAGACTCCCATTTACGATTCCAGTTCCATCCTGTTGAGGATGGAACACGATGGAGGATTTCCACGTGTTGAGGAAGCTGGCCGCAAAGGGGACTTGAGCCATGGCCAGCAAAGGACAGTTCAAGGTTAAATCCATGTTTAGAGTATCACTCAAAATCCCTTCTTCACTTCCTTTCTGCTATTTTGAACGTCGCTCAATGCAATCATAATATATGTGTGGATTATTTTTATATAAATGCAAATGGTGGAAAGAGTGACAATGTAAGGGAAACGGTTCAGAAGGAAACCCAAGGGGCACTCATGCTGATTTTCCAGTATTATTACTCTTTGCTAACCCACACTCACTTTGGGCGTGACGCACCATGCATGGGAGGGATTGTATTTATTGACAGAATTAAAATTGTGCTATTTGTTGGATTTTGTAGTAAGCATACTAGACTTAATATCAGCATTGTAGCATTTTATTTGTTTTGCAGTTCGTAATTCCGTCATTGTAATATTATGGACGGAATGACTGGACAATAAAGCTGAACTGAAACTGAGCTTTAAGCTCACGAATTCAAGGAAGTGAACTGTTCGCGTCGCTAATTGTAAGTGAGCAGAAAGCAGGTACCTTCTCTAAACACAGTTTAAGTAAATGCAAATTGCAAAGAGTGATGCGATCTAAATTTTGGCAATTATGCATTTATCTGTCAAAATATAATGTCATACTCGTTGTCATTTATGACCATCTGAAACTTTTACTGTTCACTGGAATGAATCAAGATTTTAAACTTATGCGTACATTACGCGGGGCTGAGATTTCAGTTTCTATTTCCTCCATTTGCCGTAAGCTAGTGTCCACTTTACGTTTGACTTAAACGCAACCAAATTAAAATTAAAATTGAAATTCTTAGACAGTCATTCAGTCACTGCTGCTTGTATCACCGCAAAGTTAATAATATCGCGGCGTAAGAAACAACATGATCCATTTTCTCAATAATTTGTAATGCTAAACGATGCATACTAATTTCCTGTAATTTACATGCAGTGCGAAAATGAGACGTTTTTGAGTTTATATCATTCCTTATACAATTATATATTGCTATTTTATAATAGTTGCTTTCAAAAGGACATTCCGAGCCATCCAAATCCAAGAACCATAAATATGTATACATACCATTCACAAAACACAGGAGAAGCGTATCCCGTTGCTTGCAATAATTATGAAATAGTACAAACGTCATTGCAAGTTTGCTTAAGAAGCCGCAGCTACAATATGGCAGCGATGCTGGAAAGGAGTTAACTACAATGGAGAAAAGTGGAACTAAATGAGAAATCCAAACATGCCTGTAAACCCTCTCGAAAATGAATCTAGTATCTTCCAAAATGACAAATAATATAATAGTATGAGCTCTCTGTCCCACTCACCAGTTTAAAATCGGGAGGATGGGGATGAAGGAGGGATGAAGGTGAGAGACAAAGGAAGTCTTTAGCCAAGTTCTTTGTTGAGTGGAGTAGCTTTATTTGTTCTCGTGAAGCAGCATTTCGCTATGTTGTGAGTAGAAGACTGAAAAACTATCTTTCCCTCAAGTATTTGCTTAAGGAAGCTCTAAGCCAATTTCGGCTAAGAGCCTCTTCACCGTTTACCTTCATTGGGGCAGAGAAGGCCATAGCCAAGACCAACCCACCAACGTCAAGTAAGTAGAAGTAAATGCTCCGGCTCCCAAAATGTTTACCCAATGGACCAAAGCCTTCGGAGGAAAGTATGGAAACTTTCAACGTGACGTCAACACAAAGCACACACACACGCAGTCATAAGAGAGAGAAAACGCCAGGAAGCAGAGAAAAGATACAAGATAATAAAATAACCACATTAGGGGCCGTGCACACACCACGTTGGGTTCCATCCTCAGTTTACTCTCATGCTAAAAATTACAAACGTCCTGGGAGGGGTTGAAGATGATTTCTGGCAAAGCTAGCGCAATGTATGCACCTTCCCTCCCTGAAATACAAGTACTCACGTTACTTATGCTCCAATTCCTTTTTTACAGACAGTCTTGCGGTTGACTTTCTCTCCAAGTATCTACATCATCAAATTCTGGAATCATGCTGGAGCCTTCAGCGGGTAGCTTCCTTTGGTTTATCCACAATTTGTTCTACACACAATCCTGTCGATACATAATATGACAGAGGCAGAAGAAGGAGCTACATGCACACCCACATAATAAAATCTTTAAAAATGTGCTCCCTATGCAATGTAAAGAGCTCGTAAGCATTCCAGTCACTTTATTCTCCCCCAACATAACTCTTTACATGTGCCAAGACAGAGCTTATAGAAATAATATTGAGAAGAGAAATGAAAGAGCCAGAAGCAGATGGAGGTGGTTAAAGAATATAACATTCAAGTTTTGACTTGTTTTTGGTAATTCCAGACTTTCCAGCATTTCACTCCAGCCGCCAACCAAACTAATGTATGAGACAAGGAAACTTAGAGAAAGTCCCGTGTTTTCCTTTTTCCCGTTCAGATATAAACGTGAAGAAATTCAAAAGAAGCCATGTTCTCGCATTCTCGCTTCAACCTGCCGCACGCGTTTAATGAAATTCGACACAGTTGGTAGCCCCTTCTATCTATACAAGACACGAAGCATTGAGAGTGGTTTAGACCTCGCACAGGATATTACATCCATGTGTCTTACATTCATTTTAAAATGCTGAATTGGCGTAGGAAAATGTTTATTCATTTAAACGAAGGAGTTCCATTTCTAAATTTGGCTATGCCATCGATTCATCTTGTTTTAGTATGTGAAGGCTGGGTGCAGCTCCGTCTCACTCATGCATATAAGAAGAAAGTGGGAAAATGACAGATTTTATTTGACAGACGAACCTATTCGTCCTTGCTTGTGCTGAGGCTTAAAAGGCAGAGCTCCAAAAGTCGGAGCATCAAGAATTCTCGGGAAGACATGGAATCTTCTGGCCAAAATACGGCAGTCAATAATATGTAGAAAGTACCCAGCTAAAAACGTATCCAGAAATGTCACTACTGTAAATGCAAAAAAATGTCCCATGTCCAGCTGCTGCTCAACTAACTGCATGGCCAAAGCCCATCCATACTAGCAATGCGTTCTTCAGTCAAACAGCCATTGCTGGACTTGGGACACTTTGTAGTTACAGTGATGATATGTATACTACTGTATGCATATATTAGATGATTAGGGTGTTTCTTGCAAGTTTTTTATGATTTTTTAATCCGGATTTTCTGGAACTTATTCCATTTCCAACGTCCTGCGTCAGCTTGCATGACTGCGGTTTTAAGATGGTGACATTACTATTAGTGGCATCCCTATTCGTCAATTTTTGGGATAACTTGAACAAAACCTTTTGTAAACGCAATGTAACAAAACCAACCCCGAATTGTGTAAAACCAGTGGTGAAATATGGAGACGGGCAGGGTACTGGGAAAGGCATTTCCCACAGCGGACAGAACGGATGGGAGCTGAAGGCTGAGGAAACAGCGAGCAAAGCCTGAGTGTCACTAGACAGAGTAGACAGAGACAGCGGGAAGAGAGGGGCTGCCAGTGAGAAAGCTGAAGGAAGTTGAAGTGCGCTCGGTTGAAGAGGCGGCAGAAGGACGGAAGGACGGAAGGCCGGGGAAGCAGCGTAGCCTTGCAGTGCGTCGTGTGTGTCGCGGGCCGGAACCCAGAGAGTGTCAGCTTGTGAAAATATTTGGCATTCATCATCCCAAGCACACGTGCGTCCCTTCCGCAGAAACTTCCTTCTTCTGCTCTTACTTTTATCCCACTTCAAAGTCACTGAGCCAGTCAACAGGAACCGTGGACGTCCCCTCCCCTGCCTCAGTCCCAATCAGTCAAAACAACTTTAAACTCAAAAACCGCATTCCCACATCATAGGAAAGAGCATCGCACCACCAGCTCCAACGCCAATGCCAACTAATCCTCAGATTTGACAAAACCATGGCAGAACTACAGGCACAGACAGCCAGACGCCGTTCCCATATCTGTAGCTTTTAGTCCCGGTTTCCTTGTCAACGATAAACAAGTGGGGACCCTCTTTGTGCAGGTGTGCTGTCAGCTTCTGTCACCCCGTCAAATAATACGTATCTATAATATCTACCTCCTGTCACTCGCTGCTACGACTGCCAATAATGGGACCATTATAGGAAGCAAGAACAAAAATTGTGCAAAATGTGGGAACTACAGCATTCGAGCAGAGATGCACTTTATTGGTCCAGGTCCCTGCAAACGTCTATTAGAAGGAGGTACAATGTTACATGCACTGAGGCTGCAGCTTGTATGAAAATTCAAGCCCTAGCGACAGTTTTTTAATTGATTTATTTTTAGTGCGATTTCTTTGATCTTGGTTTACTATTAGTGGTGAAGCTTTAGCATAGAGGAAAGGGAACTTGAAAAGCAACTGTGCCCACATAGCTATTTAGAATTTTAACTGAATAGGTTTTGATTGTTAAGTTCTCGCAAGCCATCACTCATCTTCAGTACGTCCTTTGACTTTGATGCGAAAGACTGGGCTGAGCTTTGGCGTCTGTACAGAAGAGACGTAGGTCCCTACCTACATTTTACTATTATCAACTTTTTGCAGTCACGAAAGAAGGGTGCTGAGCCACCGTTGATGGCTGGCTTAAAGTTCAAACATTAAGTGAGTTTTTCGTGGAAAGGGCAAAATTACAGTCTCAACTTCCGTCACTCCTAATATGTTAATATGTACACACATGAGGTTGATTGAGGAGGTAGACGTGTTTGGAACACGTGGAAAAGTTTTAACTTTCACGGACGGGGATTAATTGTTGCTTCTTACAGGCAAGCTATGATGACGGTGACGATACTTTATCGCTTGAAATTGAAAGCTCATGAGCGTACCCACATTGAATTTTTTCTCCATAATAATAATAATAATAATCCTACAAAATGTATCAACTACACTACAATTCGTATCTTCGACTTATAGCCATTTACCTCAATTTACTTTTACGGTTGCAGCTAAATTTTTTATGGACTTGAGACGTGGGGAAAGTGGAAATTCTATCAGAAATCATTCACACTTTTTAGTGGTAGGTACCTACTGAGAAATACTGCTTTACCTTTACACCTACGTACGTACATACATATGCAACTCGCTCAAATATTCAATTTTCTCTCTGGCCTGTAGTTGTGTGAGTTCTTATACGAAGTGAAGGGAAATATTTCTTGCCTCACTGCATTTCCCGTGGTCATTCTCAGGGACGGTACATTTGAGACGCGGATTGAGCTGACAGTAAGATTCCCTTTAAATTGTAAAAATATATTATTTTAGTATTGGGAGTGCAATGTAACACGCGGCGCAGATTATTGTGTATAGTTGTGGAGGGAAAAAGGGCTGGTTGAAGATTTGATTTGAGAATCATGGACGGCAGAGTGGCGTCTGAACTGGCTGTACTATTATTGGATGTGGAAATGTCGGAGGTAGCAGCTGCTGACGCCGAGGAAAGAGTGTCCGTATTATTTCATTAACTCCACAAATCATATCTTATTCGGTCCATCTTTATCTGAAAATATGGAGCATGAAAATCCTGATAGGAAAGAGTCTTAAAATCTGACACGCTCAATTTCCTCGTATGTCTCAATACTTTTTCCATTTTTTCTTACCCCAGTCAATCTATCCGTTTCAGTCCCTCTTTTCTTAAAGATACCGCCATCTTAACCACTGGCACCAATGGCTATCCATTACCCCTCATGCTAACTATATGACGTCGCACAAGTGACAACTGTCATTTTCTTATTTCTTGACTCAGTGAAGGGCGAGATGCGGACTGAGGATAAAATTAGGGAGAGATGAGTTGTGGCAGTGAGTGATCTGTAGCGGTGATAAGACTTGAGAGTATTAAAAACTTTGAGAGGAATTTATGGGGCTTTTGATTGAGGGAAATAAGGTCAAGGGAAGCTGACGAGATGGGGCCTATCTGGTTTTATTGTCCTTTGTAAACTTTGTATTTTCCTATTCCCTTCGGTTGGTTAGGCAGTGAGCTGCAGGGCTATTGATGAGAGTGGCGCAGCTATTTGCTAGAGAAGGTATGCAGGACGTGGTGGTGAGTGGGAAAATGGTCTCACATCATTTTTTACTTTTATTCCAGTCCTGAGAAAAGAAAGTGTCGGGAAGGTGCTGTATAAGTCTGGCTGGGGTGCAATGGATACCCGCATGCACGCTGGGCAGCCGTCCCAAGACACACGCATATACATACTGCCGTGGACTATCTACACAAGATATTTGCATGCCTGAGCTATAAATGGATTATACGGCCTATGGATAGGGCCACCCTTTGGACAAAAGCATCTTCAACTGCACCAAGCAGAGCAGGACCAGCAGGACCACAGACTTTCGGGCAAACGTAGCCGTGCTTAAACTTGTAGACAGTGCAGTGGTTGAAGAAGCTAAGGGAAGTTTGTCCAGCACAAGAAAAAACAAGGCGGCCACCTATCCTGGTTTCATATGAAGCATGTTTACAATATTTTCCATGCATGTAATTCCACTGCACTATTTCAAAAGAGCGTCAACGGGACATTTTTCGTCCTTTCACAAGTGTGCAAAAATAACACTTGGAACCTTTAAGACATCCTGTACCTTTCCTAAGATAATTTAAAGAACATTTTGTACCTTTTCAAAAGTACCTTACTAGGGCTTTTTACAATTAGAAAATGCGCGAATAGAATATTTTGCACCTTTTCAAAATAACTCGACGCAACAATTTTTTTAAACAATGAAAACAAGATATTTTCCCGGTTTTTCACAAACAAGTAAATAGCTCATTTTGGATCTTAGGGAAAACATTGAGTAGAATTTTATTGCACTTTCGATTTGCCTGGCCTTCGGATGTACCGTAAATGATCTATTACTCCTCGGGTCTCTAATTGTACGCTGGTTTCTTAGCGTCTGAATGGAATACATAATACGCGGTCTCCAAGAGTACGCGAGTCATCGAAAGTGCTTTTAGTGTTTAAGTGTTTCGCATATTTATTCCATTTAAATTCAGACTGAGTTTAACGGTAGTTTGGAAAATACGCGGGTCTTTATTAATGCGCGGGTCTCTAATTGTACGCAGGAGTCCGAGGGTCCGAATGGAATAGTACGCGGGCGTACTATTAGATCATTTACGGTAACATGCCTTTGTACCGGGACAGCTGCGTCCACGAAGGTAGATATGCAGAATTAGTAAACGTGCGTTCGCGAAGATACAGATGAGTATGTATATGGAGGATGGGTGTGCAGAAGAATTGCAAGCCATCGAAGAAATTCAGATAAAAGAAAAATGGGAATTCTTCCTTTCTGGTTTACAAAGAGCTCATGTCTCAGCCGAGCTAGTAAATTGCATCCTTATTGTAACTCAAGTTCAGAACTCAGTTTGGAATGAGACAGGAGGGAACTAAAACAAATCCCGTGACCGTCTCATCTTCACTGCCACTTCTTCTACTGATCTCCACTCCCATCCACGACCAACACTTTTCTATTCAGTCTCTCTCTTCGCCTTTTTTCCCTGGGCCATGTGCACGTTGACACCCACTTTTTACCAGAGACTCACAACTTATTTCCGTAAACCTGGAAGTGTGTTAATAGTATTCAAAGACGGGAAAGTAACTGGAGAAATGTTTAGGAGCTTCCGTTGGGCACCTCGCCAAAACTTATTTTCAAGGAAGCAATGGGCAGGTTTAAGCTAAATTTTATTCTAATCAATTATCGTAAAGAAAATTCTTCCCTTCTGAGTCACAGAGGAGTCAAAAGAAATAATTTATGCACATTCATCGGAACATATGAAACTCGTAAACCAACGCAATTTACACGCTTCTTATTATTTTGACGTAAAACGAACGGGTAGACTTGAATTTCTAAATTATAAAATAAAATACAAATCATTTTAGATTCTTAGACGACAAAATTATTCAAATACTTAGCGTTAGTACCTAAACTCTTTGAAATGATGGAATCTAGTGAAAAAAATGTGTGCGCTCTTATGAATAATTCAGATTTTAGGGGAAATGCAGTCGTGCAGAAAATGAAAGTAAATAGATTCTGACTCTGACATTGGAAATGATGGATAAACAAAAGAAGCTCCTTCACAGATTAGCATTATGCGCAGAGAAATGAATGGAAGTGCAGATGCTGAAAAAACACATGGCATCCCCGTCTTCTCTCTGCACAGGGCGCCATACACATGAGTCAGGCATAATCGCAGCACATGCCACCACAGCACTCCACACAGTTTCAACCAACTTAAGGAGTGCATCAACACAATCCCATTGTCTCTCACTTGAAATCCTTTGTCTTCTCATACCGTTATTTAAAAATATTCAAACTTATTTCAATACCCATCCATTGCCTAGGATAACGAAGGAAGACGCAGAGCACTAACTACGCTACGTCAAATAGATCTTCTCCCATAAATTCCTGTCAGTGTTGAGACAGCACGTGGAGTACATAGTCATAGGTTCTTCTAACGGACTGCTGCCTGCACTGCCTGCAGGGGAGTGTAGGCAGCTTGGCCTTCCTTACGATCTATGCAAATATCACTAAACAAATGCTCTTTTTAAAAGGCCATGCTAAAATATCATGTTTTACAACTTTTCTAAATATTATTCTAACACTTTGCCTTTTTTGAAAATGTGTAAAATCATGTTGTACACCTTTTAATACATGACCATCTTACGCCTTTTTCTAAATACGTAAATTGGCTGACTTTGTTGGGAATGACTCGTGTGCCCCAAAAATGTACTCCGTCATGTTTGCAAAGCTCCGTAGAGGAACAAGGGTGTCCCAGTATGAGACAGAGCCAGAGTCAGAACTCAGAGCTGACTTGAGATAAATTGAGCAGATTAGTTTGCCTTACTTGCTTTAGTGCTTACGGTTACGGTTTCATAAGAAAGGCATCTCTTGTTCATTCCCTGTACTCAACGCCTTCTGCTCCTACATTTACATTAGGCAGACCGTTGCATAATGAAGACAAGAGAGTAGCTATTTGAAAATGTTAGGTTAATTTCACGGACGCAGGTACTTTGACTCGAATTGGGCTCCGAGTTGCTTTCCATTCCTTCGTACACACTTATTAAGCTGCTTAAGGCTGCCTGCTCATTGCACTCAGTCGCAGGAATCCAATCAGCGGAAGTATTCAAGCACAAGTTACCTGCATTACGAGGGAGAACCTGCTTTCAAACTTGAGCTCCGACGTTTATCCCAGAATTTCTTTGTCTCTGCGATTCCAGGAAACTTACTACATAAACCAAATGTACGAGGGAATTGATACAACAGATTACTTATGACACACTTCGTTTCCCCTTCAAGTCTGCCGGGTAATTAAATCTCATAATCTGAGTAAACTTCTAATCACCCTCAAACTCCATACATGCCTAAAGGTAATCAATTCCGCGGTTTAATTCCTTCATTGCAACACAGTTTAACCTTCCAAGCTAGTAGATGACAGTAAATACTTACCGTCGAAATATTTGGCAAATAAACCCAGCTCACCTGAGTATGGCTCCACCTCTCACCTATAGCTTCACCGAATCACGTGGCCAGCATTTTTGCACGTGCTTCAATGTTAGGACGAGGCGGAGCTAAACTCAGGTGAGTTATCGTGCTAGGTGTATTCGCAAAACATTTCCACAGCACTCGCATCCTTTCGTACTCAATATCCAAGACCATATAGAGATCAACACATCCGCATCCTTGCAAACTTTTTACACTTTTACTAGTCAAACCCTAGCAAAGTGAGGCACGTGCGGAACGCGGAAAAGATCATTTGACCATCAGCGGCAAGTAGCAGCGATTACTGCAGCAGCGTGGACCCACGGCCAACGCCGGAGAACAGGAACTGGGATCGTTGCTGTTGTTATAGTTAAGAGCTGCCTATAAAAAGAACCCGCAATTAGAGCCATTCTCAACTAAACAGCTAATAATAAAAATATAAAACTACCGAATTAATTTTAAACAATAATGTGTATTAAATATATTTTTTTGAGTTTTTACCCGTGCATTACAATAATGTTTTTAAAGCTAGAAACGGACTACTGAGATAATATTTATTTTTTATTGAATATTCCAGTTCACTATCGACAATTCCACTAGCAGCAGCGCAGCAGTAAGTCATTTCTGCAATTCTATTCTTGAAATTTGCAGTTCGGCTTCAGCGAGTCCAGCCAAAACTAGTCTATGAAACTTCAAAAATTCGGTGGTATTACAGCTGCTCGTTAATTATTTTAGTTATATAGGTTATAGTTATTTATGATTTATCATTTATCAATATTATAAAATAAATAATAATTAGAATACAAGTCCAAGAACAAGTTTTTAACAACAATATAGATACTTCACCCGACACCCAAGGGTAGGTTTTCTTTCCGAATTTCGCTTAATTACCTTTTTGTATGAGTTAAAATCATGTTGCGCGTATTTTAAATCTGAGGGTGAGTTTTAGTAGCTCTCGCTTTTCAGCTTAAGTAGCAAACGCTTCCCACATTCACTACGCAAACGCAGTGAATGTGCTCTAATGAAGCGAAGCTGAAGCTATATCATATAGCACACAGACAGATCAATACGATTACTGAAGAATAGCCGGTCTACCAAGTTACTCATGAATGCAAAATGGCCGATCTCTATTTTATCATTACAATATTATTATTATTATATATAACGTTGTAGCATGCAACTGTAAGCGGTCGCTATTCGAATACTGTAAAAGCGTGTTTTGAGAGTTTTTCAAATTTTTTTTTGTCAGTGTTTTTCTTAAGGTTCCCGAAAACGGAGGGAATTTATTTCAATGACATTATCAAAACGATGATTACAAAAGGTAGCAAATCAAAGGTCTCAAAACCGTAACTCAATTGGCTTTCTTCTATTTCTTATTTATGGTATTATTTAATAATCGTTCTCAAGTAGTTTCTGCGGGTAGGACTTGTGTGAATTTAGTTATTTATCAGGAGTTGTAGTTTCTGTGACCGGACTGTCTTCAAACATGCGACTAACCCAAATGGCTTAGTAAACACAATTGAACGGACTGCGACCATGAGCTGTGTTCATTAATTAAGGAGAAGATGTTTAAAGTGAGATCAGTGGTGTAGGTCAGAGACAGTTGGTCTTTATTGAAGATTTTGTATGCAAGGCATTTGTGTGAGCACTCAAAGTATCTGCGGATTATGAGTAGATGACTTGGAGAATAGTGCGGGACGTTTGGTGAAATGAGTTGGCTTCGATTTACAAGTGCGGGTCCAGGACGAAAGTGCAAGTATTGTCAGACCCAGTCCAGGCTATTGAATAGAGCCGGGAATGTTGGTCGGACCAGACAGCCAAGGATGTTGGGGCAGGACGTTTTATTTCATTTGGGATAGAACATGAGGAATTTGGCATTCAGGATTCATTACTAATAAATTATTGATTAAGAAACAAACCGCCTAAAGCACACGTGCCCGGAACAAAGCCTCCATTTTAGCACGGCGTTTGGCTCTAACTAATACAGATAGCCACGAAAGTCTTATTGGCATTTGAAAATAAAATAAAAATATTTTATGATATTCGTATTTGAAAAGGTAAAAGAGCATACTACAGCCTACTTTGACGTGCATACCCTAGAAGTGAGTAAGACAGAGTATATTAGTACCTGGGTTGACAACATATTATTATATGCGTATATTATTATGAAAAGAACGTGTGTGTGCTCCTAGGAATTTTATTGTGATACCCCGTACTGCTGTAGCTTTTCTGAACGCTGCTATGAAAACAATTTTATCAATCTTTAATACGAATAATTAAAATTTGGAAACAATTGCAATGGCAAAAAAAATGGCACGTTGTTTTGTTAAGCGATATGCTGCTTTATAAAAATTTGAAACCATTCCGCATTGCTAAAGTCGATATAAACTGTGTTCGTGAATTCATATAGGTAGTTGTGAAACTTTATCATGTGTTGCCTTTGTTAGTGTTACACACATGTAGTTAAAAAAATCTAATTGTTTTTGACTGATTTAACATTAAATTTCAGTGAAAACTGTGCAAGAACTGTATTTTGGATACTCTTGGGAACCGGACAGAGCCAGGCAGACACCACATTAAGAATAACATTTATTTTATTACAGAATTGTAATTGTGAAAGATGTTGAGTCGTGTAATTGCCACGCGGACTGCAGCTGCTGCTCTCACTAGGACACTCGCTTTGGCTACGGAGCAGGTTAAGTGAATGTGTTTACTTCATGGAGTGTATTTTTACTAAAGCTCAATCAGTTTTTCTATATTTCTTCAAATTTCAAACTAATAAATGAGTTGTTTCAGTAATTTCAGGCTGTTCCATGATACATAATTACTTTTTCATTCTCAACAGAAGCAGCCGCTGCATACCTCAGCTAGTACTATGGCGATGAAGGGTCAAGTCTACCGAAAAGAGCCTGTCAAGATGGCAATGGAGAAAGGAAAAACATACAACTGGTGTGCTTGCGGGCTAAGCAAGAAACAGGTATTTACCTCAGATTCGTAAATTCCAACTTTGTTGTTTAAAAATGAGCAAAGCACACAAAACCCAGAAAGAAAAAGCAACTTGCAGTTTTTTGCCCTTCACTACCAAAGCTTCCCTTTTGAATAAAGCTGTGTAAGTTTCTTGGAAACTGTTAACAGAATTTGTTTGTATCTGAGCAGCCACTGTGCGATGGAAGTCACAAGCGTTCATCTGGAGGATTGCTTCCAATCCCTTTTACGCCAGACGCAACGAAGGAGTACATCCTCTGCAACTGCAAGCAGACAAACCGAGGTCCGCTCTGCGATGGAAGTCACAAAAAATAATCGCTTGAGCTCCACATCTCAACCTCAGCAATCCGCCTCGACGACTAATTTAGATTTCCTTCCTTTTCTTACCCTAAAGATGACTAAGACCTCAACAAACACATCTCACCAACCGACCCACATTCAAAATACATACGCCCCTTTCCACAGTGCACGTTAAGCCATGCTTGTATTTGCTTTTGTCGCCCAAATGATTGTTTTATGCACACTTTACAAATTACTACCTGTACACACGCACCGTACTTGCCAATAAGTTTAACACTTAAAGCACAATCATTTTTATTTCATGTGATATTAAATTTGGAGTTGAAATATTAATAACTTATCCACACTTCCAGAATCTAAAATTGGGTTTTGTCAGTTTGTTTTGGATTACAAAATCTTGAAATATCAAAAATAAAACTTGACTGTTGTGCAAACATTTACCTGAGATGTGGGTGCAGTGTACAGCAAGAAAAAAGATCTTTCAATAGCCGCAAGTCACAATGCACAGGATTGAATCCAGCCAAAAATGAGTTGCAATCTCATCGTCAGTGTTCCCACCTGTAATGCATAAATAAACAAAATATAAGGAGTGCACACACACAAAATAAATACTACGGACCTGATGCTTATCCATACACAGTATTGTAGCTAAAATATGTATACCTAGGTACACTATTACGGGGTAACTCTAATTTTTGATACTTTCACCCTGTAATGCTAATTTTAACTGAAATGACGAGTAGATTACATAACCAAAGTTATTTTTGGTATACGATGTACAAATTGTAAAAATTATAGAGTTGAAAAAACCAAAACGTAAGGATGGTGAATGACTTGCGTGGTGCCATTTTAACAACGCCTAATTGACACAAAGTAGGAAAACTGTTGATCAAAATTGGAAGTAAAGGTTTATTTTCTACGAATAAGCACTAGCGACGGTACTAAACTGTACGAAATTCATTATCGAATTACAAAATCAAAAGGAGAATGCAAAAAATCATAATAAAGCACCAGGATAAACTTCTGGCAGCTAATTAACAGACTACACCTCCGCAGTTACGTATAACGTGACTTCACATTAATATGAAAGCTTGAGTCAGTACCTGCTTACTTTACGTGAAACCCCTGTATGGAGATCAGTTTACGCGTATAATTGTTTGTATTGCCAAATGACTTTTTTCCGGCTACATGGAGGCTGTCTCGAGGAAAACCACTGCATGCATGGGTACAGGCTCCTGTGTTAAAGCGTAAGCGCTGGGCCAGAGACAATAAATTGGACCACTTGAGAGAGACTGCTCCTTCAGCGTGCGGCTACAGAGAGAATTTACCTTATTTGAAATCCTGTTATTCCAGTGCAAGTACTATTTAATTCATACCAAGGCAAGTGAATGCAACAAATAATTTTCTGCACGACGAATGACTACGACTCGCTCTGCACAATTCGTCGAACGAGAACGGGAGGACAGGAATTATGTATTCATGATGCTGTCAATACTAACTTTATAGGTTATGCATTTGATCAGCGGGGCCATTTTGTCAGATTTTTCGATGGCTCTTTTTTCTCGTTTCCCCTCACCATAACCAGGCCACCAGCAGTAGGAAAGAATCAGGAATAGGCGCCATGGACGTCTTCGTAGACTCTGGAATTCCTTCTTGGATTTTCCACAAAGAAGCCACGGGCTCGTCGTCTACACGTGCACCTCCCAAGCTGGCAGTTAGCAGGGCATTTGACAGTTGACAGTTTCCAAAAGTTGGATTCGGACAAGGACAAACTTTCGGAGTTGAAGGAAACACTTTGCTCCATCAAAGCTCACGTAAAGCTCTTTGTGTACACCTACACAGTACATATGTATGGCGGCTTTAGAATCAAAACGGCATATCCAATCATTCCAATGCCATTTTTAAAAGGTGCAAAATGTGGTCCTGGAATCTTCCGAATCTTTTCTGTTGTTAGCTTGCTGTATCATCCTATACTCTGACGTGTATTATTTAAGAGTTTCTCCTAGAAAGCGGGCGGGACATGGGTTAAGGTTTCAGGCTAATATAAGTCATTTTGCTTCTTAAGGTACTGTATTTGAGTTTTTCTTTCAAAGTTTGAAATTAGGTAGAATCAACATAAATCAAAGTAGTGATGCGCATCCAAAACTCTTAAAAGCAAACCCCAACATTTGTAGAATACAATACATCCGTAACGGATATGCCCTTTTTCGCTTCTATTGTGCATATACATATGATGGTATGTAGTAAATCCCTTAGTTTACATCTTAAACAGAGCTACATAATGCTTACGGAGCATTTTCGTTCTTAGTTCCGACAGCCAACGCAAGAAAAAGCGTGAAAGGCTGTTGAAAATAAGAGTACAGAGACCAAACTGACAGGCAGGCAGAAGGTGGACATGTACAGAGGCAAACTACATTGAGCCAAACAAGAGTCAAGATTGATTCTGATTTTATTTGTTGTGAAAGTGCAGAGGACGGATTGACTGAAGTGGCTGGAGCTAATTAAAACAAGTTGTTCTTCTTCCCTCAACTTTTCCCATTCGAGTACATAAGTCTCCTTCCAGCTCCCCGTTGCTTCCCATTAATTTTCACATCAACTTGCTTTCTTCCTCAGAGGAAAAATGGCAAGAATGAATAGTTTGGGAACTACAGCTAATCCTCTCTGTTGGGCTCTGTTGTTGCGTTAGAGACTCGAAGGTCCTTTGGGGTCATACAAAGTTAATGTGACACACAGAGTTCAAAAGCTCTTGAGATTATCTTTGTTAGTTGGCGACGTGTCTCCCTAGAAAAGTCCTGTCATCTCAAACACAACTTTTGCATTTACTTTCACTTCAGTCCTCTTCTACTGGACTCTTTCTCTCTCCTTCACTAGCCGGCTAACTAGCAGCCAAAATAAAGAACCGCCGACAAGTCCTGATTTTTCCATTTAAATTTAAAATACAATCTACAGTTTCTAAACGCACACACGTACTACTAATAGGCACTAAAACATTTGGACGTTTTTGTCTTTTAACGATCATATTAGCTTCAAACATTTTTTTGTGTTGTTCCACTTTTAATTGGCTCATGTACTTTACTACATCTGCATGTGACAGCAGGGACAATAAAGACCGAACGTATATTTTCAAATCGTTGTTCTTACGACTTGTAATTTTACGATTTCTTCAGCTGGCACTCAAACAATGTATTTTACATTCAGCTCTGATATTATTCTCTATTCTGTACTACGAGCGTGCTGGAGGTTGCAAAAACGAAATTACGAAATGCAGTGCACTCTTCCTCCATTCTCCACTCCGCTATAGAATATTTTATAGACCAATTCAATAATGCTGAATATTCCCTCCGTTGTAGCTTACCTTCCATCAAGTCATCCTCACTCTGACGAGCGGAGGAACGTAGGGTTTATCTTTAAAATACATTCATGCGTCCGATTCAAGACTTTTATGCTCTACAGACTACAGAAAAGGATTTAATAAGGTCTCGGAGTGAGGAGAGAGTGCCCGAGAATTACTTTATGCAAAAGAAAGACGATTCCCGTGTTCAGTCAAGTGCCTACTAATTCAAGGAAAAGCATTCTGAATTTCAAACAACTTTTAATGCCAACGTGCCTGCTACCAAAGAAATTGTCTGTACAAAACGAACCAAACACTATAGGGGCCTTGCAAACATGACAGCCTAATTTAGGGAACAATTTTCAAACGTCAATGAATCAACGAAAAAATCAAAAGTCAATAAATTAATTCGGGTGCACGTTTTAAAAATAGGCAACATATTTAATATTTTGTAAATGCCCAAAACGTGAAAGTATTTTGTTTAAAAGAGCCAAAAGGTCATAGTTACATACGACAAGATATTCGCAAGGTCCCACACTCAGAATTCGTCTCAAAGCAATCAACGCAATTACGATGACTCAATGTTGAGTGCAGGATTACACGCAAATCCAAACACATTGACAATTTGTCTACAGCAGTGTCTTTTACTAGTTAGCCACAACCTAGTTCCACGGTATCCAGACAAAATACCCTCAGTAACCCCCCCCCCCACCCTTGGAAAAAATGCTCTCATTGTCCAAGTAGGACAAATACAAGTAGTCACAAATTTTAATGCATAAAAACGTGACTCTATTTAGTAGTATTAATACTTGCATTCAGAGATCCAGACAAGATACATTTTCTCTTCCAAAATTAAAATTCCCCACTCCATGTGTTGCCAACAAAAAATGCACTTACACTGCGATAATACTTAAAAATTAAAACATCCATAAAATAAAAAAATATATAACGACACAAAATTAAACTAAATTACCAGTTGTAACCAACTGCGGAAGAGAAAAATTATGAGTCTCGTAGCTGTTGCAATATTGTAACAGTGACTTGATAAAGTTTTTATATTTAAACCGCTGCGCTGCGCTAGTGCAAAACAAATGCCAGGATTTTTTATGTTTGCATCATATTGTTTCGCCCGCCTAATGTTCTAATGCTGGTTGGTAGGATAAGCAGGTACATGCAAAGACTGGCACACTAGTGACTAAGCTCCAGAATGGCACTGCCTACCTCTGTCCGACACTTATAAGAAAGCTGAGGGGAAATTCTTCTGTGTGGAAGGGCAACTGTTCGAGGAAAGTGCGATTGGTGGACAAACGGAGGAATTGGCAATAAAATATGGATAAATATTGCTCGTAGCAAAGGAGTCGGATTGGAAAGGAGAGTTTGGGTGACTCTTTGAGAAATCTGCTGATGTAGCGGTCACTGTCAATTCCATTATTTGGATTAAGTTGTTCCAAGTACATAATTCTCAAATCTTTCAACATGCCTCCATCAGGAAAGACGGGCGGCTGCTCCACATGCTTCCTGTATGCTAACTGCCGTACTCACTGTAATACCAGTCCACGATTATACTCCATAACGAATCCAAACTAGGTACATCGTTGGCTCACCCTCTCCCGTCTTGGACGAATGCAAGGAAACATTCGTGGATTGACGGATTTGTGCTCAAAGTCGGTAGACTTATTAGCACTGGGTTTTGATTGACCTACAGTAGTTGGGAACTTCCCACAGCGTCCCACTACAAATCGGATACAGTCACAGAGTGGACAGCTATTTGAAATGAATAAAGGAGTGATACAGGGAAAGCACAAGTGTATCTCGTGAAGGAAGGATAAATTGAAACACTCGTACTTGTGTAAAAAATAATTTAGTGCCCTACTCAAGCACATATACGAAGGCTGCCGTAAAATTAATGTCCGCGATGGAAAGTTGTGGGACTGGAGAGCCCAGGATGGGAGACTTGGCTAGTTGCTAATATTCTCTGTACAATGGAATTATAGGGGAAAGTTGTGAAATGGTAAAATGGAGCATGCATTAGGATAGCAATGTGAGTCTACTTTGAGTGGGGGACCAGAGAAAGGATAAAAAAAGGAATAAAGAAACGTAAAGTACAGAGGACAATATTAAATAAAGGCTTGTCAACTTGACTGGCCTTCTGGTTTTGTCGATTGGACTAAGCTGAAAACTTTTATACCGAATTTTTATGAAGATGAAAAAGCTGTTATTCCTTTGGGTAAGAGTGGGAATGTGACCAGGGATGCTATACTGTGGATGAAGAAGGAAGGGAAGTGAGAAGCTCCGTCGGAAGCATACTGCCAGAAACACCGCATACATTACAGTAGAGACCGCATCGGACCCTGCAACTTCCAATGCTCGTCCGTCGTGGGATTAAAGCGTCGTATCTCCTGTGGGGACGTGCGCTGGTCGTACGCATTTCGCTTTCAATCCAAACGGAAGACGAACTTGATCTGCCGCCACATGCCCACCTACACGCTCTTCCGCATCACTGCACGAAAGAGGGAAAAGCATAGCTGAGTGCAGATAAGGAGTCCCAAGCTCGGCTCCTGGCTCCCTTCGAGAGAGAAATCATCCACATCCCAGCACAGGTGCATATCGGCGATGCAGAAGCATTGTGGCCATTATTGTAGGACAGTTCAATACTCTCTACAAAGCGTTACACCGCAAGTCCAGCTTCCCCAGAATATAATCTTTGTGGAAGTACCAACAAGAATTAACGTTTTTATGCCTATTTGTACAATACGTGTACATACTACTTTTACTCATTTTTTAAAGTGAAAATATAGAATACATTTTTACTGTCTTTGAAATTTGTTAATAGTGTATTAAAACAATACCAGTTTTCCCATTATTGGAAGGAGCAAATACCAGTTTTGAAAAGGACATGGGATACTGTGCGAAATATCCAAAGGTGCATCCCTATAGCTATGTACAGAAACACCTTCGTTACAGAAATTACTTATTAGGGGTATTCAGTATCTCTCTACAACACTCTATTCGTTCTTGATCTGCTACTTGCAAAAGTACTTACAGAAGCGGCGATCGAGAATACAACAGAGCGAGAACTTTTTCCATGCTTTATTTCAGCAGAGCGAGCAGATAGTGTGGAGTAGCTGTACGTTTTACTATTTCACTTATTCCCAAAAATCTTTACACAAAACGTAACTAGGGTAGGTGCACCTAAGTGTGATAAATTTTCGACAAGTGTTGAATTGCACCTCATGGAAACCTAAGAGGATGAATATTTTCGAGACTCAAAAACACCATTAAATAAGCTAAACAATTCTACACCTTTATCAAAAAATAATTTCAAAATATTCTGCAAACTGACTTCAAAAAGTTCGTTGCAGTGAGTGAGTGCAGCATACCCGAAAATTACCCAATGACACTTAATTGTGATAAATTCTGATATTGTGAATTTTGACTACCAAGGTTTTGTGCAAACTGAATTTACCCATTAATTATCAAAATAAGCACTATTAACGTTGTAATCATACTTTAAATGAGCAATTTTTTTAACTCCTAACCCCCAAAAAGTCCCTCAGTAAATACCCATTTTAACATTGCGGTAAATGGAGGGTTTTTTTTAACTAGACCCCAACCTTCGAACACACTATTTCTTTAGTCCAGATAAGAAATGCTGCCAAATAATATTTTAAGATTTACCACTAGTCATTATAGGTCAGAAAAATGAGTTCGCAGACAA